>JARUHE010319376.1:0-11526 GCA_031471125.1 Archaeomysis grebnitzkii | reverse complement strand
AAATATATATATATACAAAAAATTAGTTACATATAGAATTACTTTTGTTTTACTTTCTATTTCAATGGTGTATTGATTGAGTTAATATTGGTTGTGCTTACATTACATTGTGGAAAAAAGAAGTTATTTTTTCATAGTCATCCCTCACTATAACGATACTGTAACATGCAGCGCCTGTGTGTTGACTCGGGGATTGCTTGTATATACAAATCAAATTATCAACGAAGAAAGTGTCGCACTATTGGGAAGTTTAAGATCACATCAGTCATAAAGAAAAGTTTGATTTATCAATTTCATAATCGTATAATGTTAATAATAACAATAATAATGATAATAATAAATATAATTGTATTATGTTATTTATAAATACTGCATTACAAATTTTTGTTTTCACTAATACTGTTAAATTTATTATTATCATTAATATTAATATTATAACATTATGGAATTGATAAATGAAACTTCATTTTATGATATATATGACCTTAAACTTCCTATAGAGAGCTACAATTTCTTCGTATTTGTATTTCTATCACCTGCAGATGATTGGCCATCCATCTTTGATAGAATTATGTTCAAGAATTTTTTCTGCATCTTCACAATATAAAATCAGAATAATATTGCCAATTAATAAAAAATATAGACACTAAAATAATTTAATAGTATTTCTTAACATGAAAGAAAATTTAATTTGAGCAAATAAAATAATTAATGACGAAATTTATAAAGATTAACATTTAAAAAATTATTTCTAAGCAAATGTTAAACAAATGTTATTCTAATTATACATTAAGTACACCAATAATATATTCAAACATATGTACACTATTTTTCATTTTGACATTAAAACATTTTACAATTATTTGAATGTTTTTTCATTTAAAAATGAAGTAAAGTAATTTTAAGTATCGTCCTTGTGAGAATGTGATCAACAATCTGACCAGCAATAATTCAGCCTCATAAATTGCGTTAAATAATGAACGAGCGAAGGGATTTATTGGCGTTTGCACCAACATACAAAATGAATAATTACCACTTCAGGGAATAAGACTTTTTTTTGCGAACTACATTGTGGATAAATTTATAGAAAATCAGTTTTTTTTACACAACTCAAACGGTAATGCGATAATTTCTATAGGATTTGAAGCATTAACTGTATTGAATTATGCACTACTCAATAAAGTTTCGATTGTCTGTAAAAAATATTAGAAGAAAATTTATCAAATAAGTAAAAAACTGACGAATGAGCAGCGGTAGGATGATAATAATAATTACACGTTCAGTAAAGGGAATTTAGCAAAAATCAATTTCATTAAAACAGTTTTCTTTGTTAGAACTCAACATAACCTCATTTTTATCACTATCATTCAACGCTTATCCATTGAATTAAAAAGATTTTCGACTTTTCATGACTTGTTTGTGCAGCTGCCTCTTGAATAATATTCCAGAGATCATGTATGCGCTGATCTAATCTATTTTCAATTACCGTTCAAAAATGTTTAATAATATTCAACTCGGGGCTTATTGGTGGCTACTCCGTCAATTGTTGAGTCACATGAAAGTCATGTAACAGAGGCTTGCCATGAACAAAAACCTAAATAGCCTTTATGGACAATTCTACTGTAGATTTATAAATTTGGAAAATGTGCTACTCAAAAGTTCACAATGCTCAAGCTTTTCATTTTCACTCTTTCATTAATTTCATATGCGTCGATATTATTAATAAGCTAGTTTATATATATTTATCTATAAGCATGTGTTGTTTTAATTGGATAGTATAAATATTTTTTTCACAGTAATCAGTTATACAGTTTTTACAATAATATTTATAAATATCACTACGATAATAACTATAACAATTATAGTTACAGTGTTCGAAAATACTGTTGAGATCTCCGCGGCAAATGTGTATTGCACTCTTAGCCTGGCCAATCAAGACCAGATTTCAAATGGATCGACAATAGCACAAGTTAGGTAAGCTCTGTGTTATTTGAATGAGGGTTACATCACTTGTGCTATTGGCGATTCAATAAGACAAAAAAGAGTCTACTAACTTCGGCTGAATTAATGAATTGATGACAAAAAAACTAAAATTTTGAATTTAAAGTTGAAAACAAACAAATTAAATAAAATTCTTCTGTTTTAATTGAATTAAAACACTTTTCTTTCAACCTTTTTATTGCTTAATTAATCACGAATTTATTTACATGTAAATAAAGATAAAATCACGAGAAATAAAATCGAAGCGAAATAAAAAAGACAAAAACTTTTTCCGTTCAATGAAGAAGTTTTGAGAAAAAATAAAAACAAACAAAACAAGGACGAAATTCGAGAACTTCGCCAATTAAATATTTTTTTTACAAATTTTCTAAGATAATGAACATCTGTTAATTAATTTGTTATTTAATTTTTTAATTTACTTCACTTATTGATTGTTGTTTTTGTATGATAATGAATTACATCTGTTAATTAATTTATTATTTAATTTTTTAATTTACTTCACTTATTGATTGTTGTTTTTGTAAGATAATGAATTACATCTGTTAATTAATTTATTATTTAATTTTTAATTTACTTCACTTTTTCATTGTTTTTTTGTATGATAATGAATAACATCTGTTAATTAATTTATTATTTAATTTTTTAGTTTACTTCTTATTTTTTATTTTCTTGTATGATAATGAATTACATCTATTAATTAATGTATTATTTATTTTTTTAATTTACTTCACTTATTCCTTATTTTTGTATGATAATGAATAACACCTGTTAATTAATTTATTAATTAATTTACTTCACTTATTCATTGTTTTTTTGTGTGATAATAAATTAATTAACGGATGTTGTTCATTATTTAATTGTTTTATTTAATTCACTTATTCATTGTTTTTTTTTGTATGATAATGAATAGCATCTGTTAACTAATTTATACTTCAATTATTTAATTTACTTCACCTATTCATTGTTTTTTGGTGGGTTTATTATTCAATTAATCAATTAATTTCATTGTTTACTTATTTACTTTGTTTATTTATTATTCAGGTATTTAATTTATTATTCACTTAACTAACTTATTTCATTAGTTTGTTATTTCATTGAGATAATTAAGTTATTGTTTGTTTATCTAACTAATTCCATTATTTCTTTAGTTTTTTTAGTTTTTTATTTAATTAATTACTTTGTAACTAAGTAATTAATGTTAATGCTTAAGATTTAGGTTATTAATTTATTATTTATTTAATCAATTAATTTCATTATTTAGTTATGTCTTTCTCATTTAGTTATAAAGTTCGTTATTTTGATATATATTTATTTACTTTCTTTGATTTCTGTAATTAGTTTCTATATTGGGTAATTATGGTTTTGACTTAATTTCATTCGTTTGGGATAAACAAATAAATAAAATAATCACGAACTTTACTTCATTATTTGTTAGTAAATAAATAAAATAATCATGATCTTTATTTCGTTGTTTGTTAATAAAAAATAAATAAGATAATTGTTTATTTATTTTTCATTGTGTGTTACTGAAAAGATAAAAAATAATGCTGGACTTCATTTTCATTTTTGTTAATAAATCTTGCTATATTTATTTTCAGTGTTCTTTTACAAATGAGTAAATGAGATAATCGCAAACTTTTTCCATTGTTTGTTAATAGGTAAATGAAAAGCATAATCATAAATTTAATTAGCATTGTTTGTTACCAAGCAAAACAAAACAATCCTGAACTTCATTTTACTGTTTGTTGGTAAATAAATAAATAAAATAATCATGAACTTCATTTGCATTTTTGTTTAAGAAATGAACAGTTAGAATAATTTTTAACTTCGGTTAATTGTTTGTTAGCAAGTAAATAAACCAAACAAATATGATTTTCATATTCATTGTTTGTTGGTAAATAAATAAATAACATATTTATAAACTTCATTTTGATTGTTTCTTAATAAATAAATAGTTAAAGTAACTTTGAACTTCATTCCTATGTTTTTTAACAAAGGAATGAACAAGATAATGATGAAGTTTATTTGCATTGTTAATAAATAAATAATTAGATTAACCTTGAAATTCATTTCACTCTTTGTCAAGATATAAACAAATAAAATGATCATGAACTTCATGAAATAGATGCAAATGGCGAATAAATCATTGTTTTCACATGTGACATGTGCATGAACAGTACATTGACTTTAATGCCTAAAATAAAATTCAATGCACAATTGTATAAAACAAGTACGAATTAAGGCTGTGACCGAGTAAATGTTATGAATACAACAAAATTACTATATAGATATAGATATATATATTTTGTATATATGGGCCATAAATTTTCTGTTAAGCATGTTTTATTAAAACATAAAGACCATTTATAATTTGACATTTTTTTATAGGTGGACTCCAATTTCTTAAAAAGATTTTTCAGGTCACTTGGACACTTTCTCAATAGGTCCCCAATATTCATTTGGAAAAATTATTTCAAGACGTTTTATCTAAATATATTTATTTTTCGGACATGTTTCAATGCATCTTGCATCATCATCAGCTAAAATATATACAAAACAAAACGAATTAAAAAATGAGATCAAAGTAAAAAAAGAAATACAATGTTATAAACAATTAAATGTACAATGTTATAAACAATTGAATGTACAATGTTATAAACAATTAAATGTAAAATGTTATAAGCAATTAAATGTAAAATGTTATAAACAATTAAATGTAAAATATTATAAACAATTGAATGTGCAATGTTATAAACAATTAAATGTAAAATGTTATAAACAACTAATGGTACAATATTATAAACAATTAAATGTACAATGTTATAAGCAATTAAATGTACAATGTTAAAAACAATTGAATATGTAATGTTATAAACAACTAAATGTACAATGTTATAAGCAATTAAATGTACAATGTTATAAAAAAGTGAATGTATAATGTTATAAACAATTAAATGTAAAATGTTATAAAAAATTAAATGTACAATGGTATAAACAATTAAATGTACAATGTTATAAACATTTCAATGTACAATGTTATAAATAATTAAATGTACAATGTTATAAACAATTGAATGTAAAATGTTATAAACAACTAAATGTACAATATTATAAACAATTAAATGTACAATGTTATAAACAATTAAATGTACAATGTTATAAACAATTGAATATGTAATTTTATAAACAACTAAATGTACAATGTTATAAGCAATTAAATGTACAATGTTATGAAAAATTGAATGTACAATGTTATAAACAATTAAATGTAAAATGTTATAAACAATTAAATGTACAATGTTATAAACAATTAAATGTAAAATGTTATAAATATTTCAATGTACAATGTTACAAATAATTAAATGTACAATGTTATAAATAATTGAATGTGCAATGTTGTAAACAACTAAATGTAGCTTATGTATGTTGATATGACGAGAGTGTACACACTCTACAGTGTGATCTGAATGACAGAGTAATTTCACAATCGTATTTCTTTCGAGATTAAAGCAAACTTTTGCATGTGTTGAAGAAACGTGTAAGACGACAGGTTCAATGTGATCTCAAGCAATAATAATAATAAAACAATAAGTGATAGTAATGGTTGATAACAATCATCTTTTGTTTTGTCTAATTTGAATATTTTATTTCTTTTATTTTGTTTTATTTGTAGTATTTGTGTTATTGAACTTTGTCTTAAATATCTTAACAATTCTATCTGTATTTTTAAATGTGCCGGTTTTGAAAATTAGTTATGAGTACTTTCAAATAATCACGTGTTTAGTATTTAAGCATTCATCGTGTTATTTAAGCTTGTACCGTGCGCTTTAAACTTTTATTGTGATATTAAACTTTTATAGTATTATTTAAACTCATACCGTGTTATTTATACTGTTATTGTGTTATTTAAATTTGTACTGTATTTTAAACTTTTAGCATGTTATTTAAGCCTTTAACGTGTTATTTTATACGGTTATTGTGTTATTTAAACTTTTAATGTGTTATTTAAACTTTTATTGTGTTATTTAAACTCATATCGTGCTATTTTATACTGTTATTGGGTTATTTAAATTTGTATCGTGTTATTTAAACTCATAACGTGTTATTATATACTGTTATTTTTTTTTAAAACTTGTGCTGTGTTTTAAACTTTTATTGTGTTATTTAAACTTTTATCGTGCTATTTAAACTCATATTGTGTTATTTTAAACTTGTATTGTGTTATTTAAACTTGTATTGTGTTGTTTAAACTTTTAGCAAACTATTTAACATTTATAGTGCTATTTAAACTTGAATCATGTTATTTTATACTGTTATTGTGTTATTTAAGCTTGTACTGTGTTTTAAACTTTTATCGTGTTATTTAAGCATTTAACGTGTTATTTTATAAATTTATTGTGTTATTTAAACTTTTATTGTGTTATTTAAACTTCCATCGTATTATTTAAACTCATATCGTGCTATTTTATACTGTTATTGTGATATTTAAACTTGTATTGTTTTGTTTAAACTTTTAGCATATTATTTAACATTTATAGTGTTATTTAAACTTGAATCATGTTATTTTATACTGTTATTGTGTTATTTTAACTTGTATTGTGTTGTTTAAGTTTGTACTGTGTTTTAAATTGTATCGGGTTATTTAAGCTTTTATCGTGTTATTTTATATGGTTAATGTGTTATTTAAACTTATATTGTGTTGTTTAAACTTTTATCATGTTATTTAAACTCATATTGTGTAATTTTATACTTTTATTGTGTTATTTAAACTTGTATTGTGTTGTTTAAACTTGTATCATGTTATTTAAACTCATATTGTGTTATTTTATACTTTTATTGTGTTATTTAAACTTGTATTGTGTTGTTTAAACTTTTAGCATATTATTCAACATTTATAGTGTTATCTAAACTTGAATCGTGTTATTTTATACTGTTAATGTGTTATTTAAACTTACATTGTGTTGTTTAAGCTTGTACTGTGTTTTAAATTTTATTGGATTATTTAGGCTTTTATCGTGTAATTTTATAAGGTTAAAGTGTGTTATTTAAACTTGTATTGTGTTGTTTAATCTTTTACCGTCTTATTTAAACTTTTATCATGCTATTTAAACTCATATTGTGTTATTTTATACTTGTATTGTGTTATTTAAACTTGTATTGTGTTGTTTAAACTTTTAGCATATTATTTAACATTTATAGTGTTATTTAAATTTGAATAATGTTATTTCATACTGTTATTGTGTTATTTAAACTTGTATTGTGTTGTTTAAGCTTTTAGCATATTATTTAACATTTAATAATAAAAAATAATTCAAAAATATTATATAGCGTCAACATTAGAAAATCATACTTTTTGAATGCTTTACAAATAAATTTAAAAAAATGAAAGAAAAAGAAAATACAAAATACAATCACATTCAACACCGATACATACAACTAAAACCAATAAAAAAAATAAAAAATGAAATAGGGCTAACCTTATGAAACGATCAGGTTAAAAAGATATGTCTTTAATTGTTTTTTAAAAACCAGAAATGAGTTTATACACTTCAGTGTTTCAGGAAGTGAATTCCACAGTCTAGGTGCTGCATAAAAGAAAGATCTCTTCCCAAAGTTGGTTTTTAACCTTGGGACATTTAAAGTGAAGTTGTTCTGAGAGTTTTGGCTGCAACATACCTTTTAATATCATCACTAAGATAGGAAGGACTCATGTTATGAAGGGACTTGTATGCTAAAAGGATCACCTTATACATAATGCGTTTCCTAACAGGCATGTTTGGTTACGAGCAAAGGTTTTTCACGTCACGGATTCCCTGTGTCACTTACTTAGAGTGGTATGCCGCTATTTGGCTGAATATTGTTGACAACTAGAAGTTTGGCTGGATATTGTTGACTTATAGAAGTTACGGTAATAACAACACGTTATATTAATTTCAAAGGATTGAAGAGTTTATGCACTATGCGTATCAATCAGGATAATTATCTCTAAATCTGGACTTTCCCTTCATTCTCAACAATATTATAACCTACCGAGACATTATTCTTATACTTATAGATGATAACTGTAAATTTTTTTTTTAGATTTAAGCACTTTATGTTACTTATGGTTTGTATTATGTATTTGTTATATTTGTTTGACTAACTTGCCAGAATAGTTTTTAATAAAGTATGTCATAAGGTTTGCTAGAGGATGTTTTGCTTAAAGATATTATTTTTTATGATATTTCTTATGTTTATAGTTTTCACTTTATAAAAAAATACTTTATCTATTGCCTAGAAGCAATTCCAGAAAATATTCATATAAAATGTAATGAAATATTATTGTATCCGATGAGGTGGCACCATCACCCCCCAAATATACGTATATTTTTAGGAATTAGATTGAAGTTGTAAATAATTAAATTATAATACATATGTGCTAATGATAAATAATGAATTAACATACATTTATTAAAATATATCTTAACGTTACAGCCTATTAAAGAAATGAAACAAAAGGAAATTAAAATTGTAGTTACCATTTAGTGAGTAAACCTATTCACGTTTAATACCCGAATGAAAAAATTTGTAGGCTCCGCTCGTTCACAAAGTTTACTATGTTTACTATAAAATAGCGAATATATGTGTTTGACTGAAGCTTAACCTTAATAAAGTCCACAATTTCGCATATTTGAAGAACCAGATTAAAGCACATCCATCACTGTACATAGATGCAATTGTCGTTAAATCGGTAGAATATTTCCAAGCACAATAAGGGCTAATCCTTCAATAAAAAATGAAAACTATTATTAATAATATAAACCAAAACGTTTAAAATTGTTTTAAAATAAATGAAAATAATGAATAAAAAATGGTTTAGAAGTTAAAATTATTTATTCAATAAAAATAAATTAAAATCAAAGCTACATAAGAAATGATAAATAGCTTTATACAAATAAACTCCTTAAAATATTAGTATCAACATATACAGTACATATACCACCCCCCTCCCAATAAAAGTACGTAAGCGTACTAGACGTACTTCACGTACTAAACGTGCCTTACGTACCAAACGTATCTGAGCTAAATAGGCACGTACTTGGCACGTTGTATCCACAAAAACACTTATTTAAGTATTTTGTGGATACAAAAATACTAAACCAGGTCATATTTTGTGAGAAAACGCACCGAAAGTATGTTTTTTACTACGTACATTGGGTACGCATACGTACGTACAACGTATTTCTTCTGGGAGGGATCGTAAAACAAAAATTATTTGTCTAGTTAGTTATTCATTTGAATGTACAAAAATATTCATAAAGTCCAGAATGAAAATGAGATGAGATTATATTAACAGATATATAAAGTTGATACGATGTGTCATTCTGGCATCATTTCCCTTCATTTTGCTTTACTCATTTAGGGAAAATTTTAACATGTAGGAAAAAGCAAAATTTTTCTTTTGGATTTCGCCTAAAATACAATTAATAACCCTCTGACTTTACTCTGAAATTAAAAAATAAAATTTTTGAATTTGTTCTAAAATATAATCAAAAAATATTTTGAATTAATTCTGAAATAAAACAAATCTTGTGAATTTACTCTGAAAATACATTTTGTTGAAATAAAGTTAAATTTAAGCATCATTTATGTAGTTTATTTGGGTTTTGATGTTCGGTCGTTTATGACATTTTTCCTGTTCTGCATATTTACATATGCATGACGTGTGCGATATTATTCTACATTTCATACTTTTTGATGTTTAAAAAGTAAATGTTATAGCCTCAGGTATTGTCATGATTTCTTAAAAATAATAATCAATCATTAAACAAAATAATTCAATATTTATGTAAAATTTAAAATAAAATTACGGTCTACAAACTTCTAACTACTAAGAAAATTTCAATTGTATAATAATCATCATATGTCAGCCTTTCATGAAAATAACCAACAAACAAGAATTAAAGTAAATAATGAAATGGAGAAAATATTACAAAAATAAATTAAACGAAAATTGAAACATTAATTATGGTCTTAATTGAAAATGACCGAGATATTTATGAACTGCAATCGCATTAGACCAAAACAATGTGAACTCTCAATAGCAACTTAAATTTTTCAAATGTTCAGAGTTTTGGGAAGAACGAAATTACGATGTTAGATATTAGTCAGTTGTAGTTAAGCACAATACAATTTTTACGATATGTTAGTCAGTTTAACTGACATCATATTTATAATAGTATGCATTCAGAGATACAAACATACATATGCATACATGTGTGTGTATACTTACAACAAAAACAAGAAATAAATATGTTCAATCTTACAAATGAACAAATACACAAATAAAAATAATAAAAAAATAATTTAGTTGTTAAAAAAGATTGTATTAATTCCTGAAATGTATTCAAGTAAAGCTGTCACAAAAGTACATTTTGAACATCAAACATGGCCTGAATTTAGTAACACAATATATTATGTTGTCGATTCGTGTGATTGAACATTATTATTACAATACAATATTTAGGGCTTTGCATAGTAGAATTTATCCCGTCTTGTAGAAAGGAATAAGCAAATGTAATTATTGTTGTTGTATATCAAAGATTGATTTACTATCATGTTTGATAGATTATAACATTCAAGACAATATACATCTCTACAATAATATTCTTGTTAGACAGTACAAATTATTATTCAATATCTAGATATATCAGTGTTCAGTATTAATATTAAATTCATAGATATCTAGTATGTAAATACAAACGAATTCTATGAACCAACTGAGCTTGCTTTCTTCAAGAACTGCTACAAAAATGTATAGAAAATATATAGTTTTAACCTTCTCAAAATATGGAACAAAATTAATTGAATTGGTTGAAGCTGTTAAACCAATTTATAATTGGGATATTTTTTATTACGATAATAAAACATTATTCATATGATTTCATTGTTGGTTAATCAAAATATGGGACTAATAAAATGTTAATGTCGCTAAGCCAAGGAAAATAAACTTTCAATCTTTTTTTATATATTGTTTATTTAAATAAGATATTGTTAACTTTTCTAACCTTAGTAACGTTTATAAGAAAACGTGTGAGCTTATGAGAAAAATATATGTTCTATTTGTGTAGCAACTTAAAATGTTTTATGACCTAAAGTACTGTTTTGTATTACAACACTGTACTACCTTGTTAAACTGAGTGATAAAAACTAAAACAGATCAACATTGGTATTACAACCAACCCTTTTATATGGAATGTATGAGTTACCTCAAGCTCTGAATGGCTAAATGGCTAACCTAATTTAGAAAGATAAGGAACAAAACAAACAACACCTCATTAATTGCTTTGTTGCATATTTCAGATTAATTACACTCCTGCATTGTTCGTAGGATCGATTATAAAGATTGTTTTCAGTACTAACTTCAATGTGTCTCGGGCTTTATAGCGATGAATAATCAGGCGCAGAAAATATTAGTTATTCAAACATTAACGACATTTATCACAACACCGTAAACGAAATTATTTCTTTTGTTGAGAAGACAGC
>JARUHE010319375.1:4111-19919 GCA_031471125.1 Archaeomysis grebnitzkii | reverse complement strand
TATGTGTGTACTTGTTTATGTGTGGGAGTGAGTGTGTCTGTGTGTGTTTGCGCCTGTGTGAGTGTGAGTGTGCCAATGGGTGGGGGCGGGGGGGGGGTGCGCCGCACCCCATACAGCACAATCAACCCAAGAAGTAAAGCACCATTAGGAAGAAGAAATCTGAACATTGAGGCCTCATATTGTACCTCCTAAATCGTGGTCTTCCAGCTTCGCGTCTCGATCAAAGGTCAAAGGTCAGCTGATGATATCTTTGCGTTCATTAATCGCAGAGAAAACTCACAAGACTTTAACAACCTAAAAGGATCTTAAATAGTCTAATAGTGTCTCCAATAGTTTAATAGGATCTTCAATAGCCTAATAGTATCTTCCATCCGCTAATGGGATCTTCATTTTCTTACTAGGATCTTGCACATCCTAACAGATCCATATATAGCCTAATATGATTCACCAAACACTAATACATTCTTTTATAACCTAAGTGTAGGCTATCATCAGTGCCTCAGCCCCAGGCATGTGAACGTCGTTGTTGTATACCTGGAATAAATCTTTTGAAGGATTCAATTATATTTTTCTTGGATTGAATTAAGTTGGTTTTGGTATTTAAATTTAAGTGTTTATGACTATTCATTATTAAGTCTCATGTGAACAAGCTTTCATTAAATGTATTTCATTTCAACAACAAACAAATCTCAATTAATATTTCATTGAGTTAAAAACTTGATCATGAAACGAGAATCTTCAAAGAAATTATAAATCCCTTCATTCGATTATTATTGTAATACATTTTAATAAAGTTATATTCTCAATAATAACAATAATTCTAGCAATAATACACATAACAGTATTATCAATAGCTTTCTAATATTAAACATAATTCTAATAACAATACAATTATCAATATTTATGAAAACAACAATTATAATAACGGATATTTAGTAATAATAACAATGACAGTATTAAACATTAATGATGATGGTAATTATAGCAAAGTTATATTATATTTTGGTCATTTTTACTTTAAATGTTAATGATAATAATAACAATAAGACCAATAATAATAATAATAATAATAATAATAATAATAATAATACCAATGATGCTAATAATGGTAATAATAATAATAATACCAATGATACTAATAATAATAATAATAATAATAATACCAATGATACTAATAATGATAATAATAATAATAATAATAATAATAATAATAATAATAATAATAATAATGGTAATAATAATAATAACAGAGTAACTTTTACGAGCTATCGACTCGTAAAAGTTATACAAAAAATAATAATATGAATAATAATAATAATAACAATAGGAGTAATTATAAAAATATTAACAATACCAATGAAAAAGTAGAAAAGTAATATATAATACTAATAAAAGTGTAATGAGGTATTCTAGAAACAATGATGTCAATATGATGGTATTTAACATTTAAATATGGTTATTAATAATCATATATCAATACAATAACATACATTGTTATTATTAACATCACATTGTTAGCTATGGACTCTCCAAGAGCATTTAATTTATAGCTCATAAAAACATAAATGATCAAAGTTAGATAGATGTACGTCATTCGGTTATTTATAAATATTACTTCTATGTTATTATTTAGAAAGGCAAAAACAAAGATATTCTCAACATACATATTTGACATCAAGAATTAAATGTATATAATTCTTAGATAAATAAATAAAATAAACTTTAAATATTTTCCCATGACTATCAGAACATTAACATCCAAGCTATTTCCTATCTTGTAACCTTTCCTCAAGGAGGACTGACCAATACAAAGTGGGAGGAGTTATCAACTAATAAAGGCGGAGCTATAACCTCATATAGGCGTGGTTTCATTTAAATTCTTTTTCTGGACCTTGAATAACTTGAATTGAATAGGCTATTAACGAGTGGTTCTCAATACTTTAATTATCACCATTTAATAGATTAATTTTGTTATCATATGACTTGTACTTCCTTTTATATAGTTGATATTATTCATAAATATATTTTAATAGTTTTTTTTATATTTATATTTAACTATATTGTTATTTTATAACAATATATCATAAATAACAATCACACATTAACAAGCCCTTGTCATATACTTTTCTTAATGTTCATTCTTAACTTAACCAACCAACTATAGGCAAAAAAATTATCTGAGTATTCCTCAGTACCTCAATCTAGACCAGGGGTGGGGAACCTTTTCTGGAGTAAGGGCCGCTTTAACAACACCCACTCTTCAAGAAGGCCGCAAACAACAAATTTGCATGTTCCCATTCAAAAGTTATTTTATAACTATTGGTGACAGTTATATTTATTATTTGCAGGTAAATCGAAAACACATTACAAAGAAAACATAAAAAGATTTATTACTCATTGACCTTTTTAATCTTTTAATGACTTCCCTGAGGTTGCTTCTGTTTAATCAGCATTGGGATACTTGGTTCTAGTGAGGATGTTTTGAGTTTCAATTGGCTTTCGAGGTGTTCATCTGTCACCTGAGTCCTCAAAGAATTTTTGATTTGTTTCATGTAAGAGAAGGTTGATTCACAGAGATACGTAGTGGAGAAGGGGGGGTACTCTACCGTTCTCTTCCATATTTTTGCACGGTTTTCCTAATTATTGAATCACGATTTAACAATGTTGTCCTCGAATAGCTCAAGAAGCTCCATTTGAAACTCTTGTGATGCATCATTGAAGTCAAGTATGTGAGGTTGAAAATCTAGCGGTAAATTAATTTCATGCTTCACAAAATCCTTGAATCTTTCATCATATTCCTTGATCAGTGAATCTAAAACTGTTTCGTACCTTTCAAATGGTTTTTCAGTATCCTCTTCCATGTCCTTTATTATCTTTGTTAACATGGAGAAATGATTTCCCAAAACTTTTGAGTTTTTAAATAATGATCGAAAGAAAGACATCTTCTTCCTGAATGCCAAATTTGTTGCCACATGTTTTGCCTTCCTACCAACTTACTGCACATATCAACAACTGTACTTTGTTGTTCTTTAATTGTCAGATGGTAAAGTTTTTTTGGCCAACAATGTACCAGAGGGCAATTCTGGTGGGAATTATAGTAACTTTGGGCAAATCCGAAATTAACGAGAAGGTATGGAACGAGTTAGAGGCATGTTTCCGATTCTAGCAATTGCGAAAAGTTCTTCAAGTTTGGAAAATTATTACATCTTAGGTGTTTCCGACTAACAGTTTGAATGCTAATTATATACAGCCTCTATAGAATTTAATTTAACAGTTACAGAGGAAACAGAAAGCTGATGTGCACAAAAGTTGTGTTGCCAGCATCTATAATTCTATACTGTCGTTGCCGGTTGTTCTTTCAACTGAAGTAGTATAACACTTCAACACTTTCGGTATGAACATATGTAAACCAAATTTTAACACAGTTTGTTTACTGTAGTCACAGATCAGCCATAGTTAACCCAAATAGAAGTTACTAAAACACGATGTATTCAATTACAATATATTGTTATAACTATATTTAATTTACATATTAACAGTAGTTTATGACTGTTGAATGCTTGAATTTGATCAAAAATATGTCATTATTTATATTTTCAAAACGAATTTCTGCATTTTATTTATCGTATATTAATTTATTGCTTACATTTATCACAACTCGTCTCAATAGGCCACAGAAGGCCGAACTCTGTGGCTCAAAAGGCCGCATGCGGCCTATAGGTCGCAGGTTCCCCACCACTGATCTAGATATTTTAATTTACTTCCTTTAAAATCCAACATTTTTGTATTATAATTTATCATTTAGTTGATAAAAATGACCTTAAATTTCACCCATTTACTGTAAGCTATTATAAAAATTTAAATATACAGTATGTCTTTGCTTATTATAATGAAGAAAAGTGCACTTTATAATTTGATTGTCCTGGTGAACTCGGTTCCTGAGCATTTTGTCTCCCCTCAGAGTTTGTTAACATTGATGAGAATTTGCAAAGCTTCGGTCTTGGAGGTGAACTAAATAAATGATTATCTAGTTTAGCTCTTCACCACAGACCCAAAAGTTCACACACTTGGAGTGGTCTAAAAAAAGTCTAAAAATTAGAAAAAAGTTCTTACAGATGCGCGTCCAGTTTGATGTAGGGCCTACATGTATAATTGGATCGACAAAGCACAAGTGAGGTAACCCACATGCAAATAACATAGATCTTACCTCACTTGTGCTATTTCTAACTACAAATGACTTTACTACTGTACTTACTGGTGGTTAACCATTATTAAGAAATGTTTGTTAATATTTTTATGAACAAAGTTCAGCAAAAATATATACAGATACAAAAATTTTGATGCAACCAGGAATAATTATGTATAAACGTCTTTTTGTGAGGGAAAGCAAATTAAATTAAATATAAGATCCCAAGTATGAATACAAATTTACAGATTTACATTCAGCACGATAAAAAAAAGCAATTAATATTATATCATTGATGTATATCAAAGAAAATATTAAATAAATCTTACATTGGATATCAAACAATTAATTTGAAATGTAATCTATGTTTCATATTTAAAATTGAATTAGTTATTGTTAACATATTTAGATTCCAGAATTTTTATTTCATCGCTCCTTCCATGTTCTATATTTTTTATTATTTAATAAACACAGAAGCACAATATTTAATCTAATTTAATTTTAGCTTTTTGCATTTTTGTAATTTTTTTTCTAAAAAAAAGATGAAGGTATTCATGATTATTGCTCAACCATAAACCATCGCCCAATAAATAAAAGTCCTTTTCCTCTGAGGAATGATCCGAAATGTTCAGTTTTAACTTTTCATTCAACTCACTGAAAACACTTGACTAACTTGTATGTCTAAGAAAGTCAAAATTTCATCATCAAATTGAATAATCTTTCTTAATAGTGCACAATTTGTACCAATGTAACACGATATTGATTGAATCACAAAAGAATCAACAAAAAAAAATTTCACTGTTAGAAATTGGATGATCTCAATTTTTTAACTAATAAAATAAATCATAAATATTTTATCATGATGAGGATTATTTTTATTTGGGTAATAGTTCCAAAATGTATTTTAAAAACAAAGTTAGAAAATTTAAAACCAAAAACAAAAATTGAAGTCGTTGCAACAAAAACGAGTGAAGTACTCTACGGTAAATTTAAGTACGTTTTTGTGTATTGCCTACCCGGTGTGTATACAATAATACCGTATATACAGTATATATAGATGTGTGTATGTGTGTCCACATATCTCGTAGTGAATATGGTGAGTGAAACTCGTGCTTCTTCTCTTATTTGTTTGTGTCTTAAATTCTTACATTAATGCGACGTTTTCGTCATACCATAGATTACAGAGGTATACATGCTCAACTTAAACATTTTCAATGAAAAACTTCGGAACTCGATTTGCCAGGCGCTTCCAACAAACATGGTGCCAGATACTTTAATATAATGTATTTATCAATGTGAATTCAATGTATTTTTTCTTTCTTCTTGGGAAGAATTTCTTCTTTTTTAAATCATTTAGTACTTAGTCTTTTAAATATTTGTTTTTATAAAATCTAAGTTATATATAATCGCGTATAAGCGTTTGATTCACAATATTATACATATTTCATTACAAAATAGTGTCTTATTATTAATTATTAATTACAAAAACAGAAAGACTGCTTATTTGGGTCCAAGCTTATAACATTGAGTGGTGCATCTATAAGCCTTTGATCTATGGTCATACTCAACCGTTTTCAGACTAAATGGAACACAAAGTTTCCAACTTTAATTATAAATTAAATTATACTTATAATTATACTTGTAAAAACAAATATATGACATTGAAACTACAATAATAGAAAAAGTTTGTTATATATTAAATAAGTTAAAATCTTTGAATAATGAATACAATTATTATTTAGATTTAAGCTCTTGTGGTTGATATTGTTAAATTTTAGTTGCTTTATGTTTATACTGTTAATTTCATGTGGTGATGTCGAATTGAATCCTGATCCCGCCAGAGCTACAAGTAATTGTCACATTCTATACCATAATATTAGGAGGCTTTATGGTAACCTAAACGATCTTCAGATTTCCTCTCGTAACCATGATGTTATTTTGTGTTCAGAGACTTTGGTTTCTAACAGAAGGCATGTATCAGAATTGCTTCTACCATGCTTTAATAAGCCTACAATGCTCCTACGTAACGCTAGACTACGTGTTAATGGCCTTGCTGCTTATATTACATCTGGATCCTCTGCAGCAGTTAAAAAAGAGAATGTTTGCAGCTCCCATGAGGTTCAACTGGTTAAAGTTTGTCCCAGATCTAATAATTTTTATGTATTTAATCTTTATCGCAACCCTGATTTAGATGATGGGATATATGATTGTCTTCTGCCATCAATGAGTGATATTCAGGAGGTTGATCGTAAGGCCAATTTTATTTATGTGGGTGACCTGAACGCTCATCATCAGGCTTGGCTTAACTCTGTTAGTGCAACTGATCGCCAGAGTGTTGCTGCGTTGGACCTCGCGAATTTATCTGGCTGTGTTTAACTCATCAGCAAACCAACTCAAAATGTATTAAAGTGATTTTTTGATTAAATTATATTTTCAGACCGCACACCATTTGAACCGTTTGGTTCGTGGAATACTAGTCTTGTGTGCAACTGTACAGGTTCATTATTGGAATAGTTTATTAATTATATTTGTATCCATTCCTATCAGATCATTATTTGGTGATAAAAATAAATTGATGAAAATAGCAGGAAGAAGATTTTTAAGCGACTCCCGAAAGGAAAACAATTTGAACCTTAGACATACAAATTTCATTGAATTTTAAAGAAAATAAGTTTTTTTGGTAGAGTCCACAAATCATCCACTGTCCCAACAACAACAATTAGAGGTAATTTATTGAAGCTTGTTTTTCAAGCACAGTTGAATAACACAAATGTAAGGCTTGACAGAAAAAATACTTCTGGATAAACCTTGTACATTATACTATAATTTTTTCTCCTTATAAATGCAGTCCTATTTTAAATCTAAACAATTAATTAAAAGAAATTCAGTTTCCAGTTAAAAGTCACAAGTTTAAAGGGCAGACCGATGTTTTATGTTCCTTACCTATGTGCAACTATTTATGTTCTTTATAAACTTTTTATAGGTTTAGTGAAAAAAATCCAAGCAGATGGTCATGACATTAGTTCTTCTTACAGATGAAGAACTATACATGTTATTGATGATCTTACCTGGAAGGAGACGAGATCTATTCAGAATTTTCCCAGAGCATACCGTTATTGCACATCAAGGAGATGGCAGATGCTCCCTGGAGACGTGTATTTGTGAACAGTGGTGACAAACCTATAGTTCTTTACTTAGGTGATGTGTCACTCCAGGTACTGGAGCATGGGCCCACAGCTAAAAATTATGTCAACGATACTGCCTCAATTACTTTTCGAGGAAGAGAATTCCAACACTGGACAAGCCGACACATAAACGATCTCTTGTGCATTTCAGATGCAGCACAACGGCCAAAGAGTTAGATCTGTTGTCCATAGCCGAGAAGTGGAGAAGGTGTGCATTTGCCATAGTTATCTTCCAACAAAATATAAGGTCAGACCGGATCAGTTAACCCTTCACAGAGAAAAGGTTGAAGACGTTGACAGCAAAGTGTTTTTTATCAATTTAAAAAAAATGCAGTTTGTACATGATTAAGCAGCATTAAGAGTTTAAATGTTCAAGAATTAAGTATTTAAAATATTATACCTATTATAACTTTGAAATATTTTTAAAAATAGAGAGCTTAAATTATCTTTTATTCATATTTTCAATGCAATGCAGTTTATAAATGATTGAGCAACATAAAGAATTGTAATATGTTTGTATATTATGTTAGCAATTTACTATTTTCCCCTAATTTGTGTTTTTTTTCTTATTAAATACTGTAAGTTGAATTTGTTTTGTCATTACACCTATAAGATAGGTTTATGTGCAAGCATATGCATGTAGTATTCATCTAGAAATATTAAAAACAACTTGATCCAGCTTGAAACCGTTTTCCCTCTGGTATTCATCCGGCAAAACCTTCTAATCGAACATGCGACTGGTCCGTTCCGGATCCAACCTATGACAAATAGTCTTTCATATCACCAACCCAAACATAGAATAAACTGTCCCTACCTACAAATGCTACATGGCTATAGCTACTGATCACATATGCAAGTCTTTATCTGAAAACATGCACCACCTGAAGTATGCAAATAATATATCCTGTAAATAATTCTAAACAGGCAGCTCCAATTGTGCCTGTAATGAAGCATGATGACACAGTACGAATTTGTGGAGATTTTAAGATGACTGAAAATAAAGCATTATTAACAGATTCCTATCCTTTACCAAAACCAGAAGAGGTGTTTAGTAAACTAGCTGGTGCAGTTGTTTTCTCAAAATTGATATGTCGCAAGCATATGCACATCTAGAATTAGATGAAGAATCCAAATCCATTACGACAATTAACACACATACGGGTTGATTTCAATATAACAGACTGTGTTACGGAATCTCAGCAGCTACAGGTATATTCCAAAGAACCATGGAAACATTATTTAAAGACATGTCAGGTACTTGTGTTTACTTGGGTGATCTCTTGATAGGTGGTAAAGATGAAGATGATCACAAGGTTAAGCTAAAAAAAGTTTTAGGCATTCTTCAATGTGTGATTGGCTCAAGCAGTGTTGCTTATCTGGGTTATATAATTGACAAAACGGGTATAAGACCAAATCTCGATAAAATGAAAGCAATTGGGCAAGCACCAATTCCTAAAGATATTCCTCAGTTGCAGGTTTATTTAGGAACGCTAATTTTTTACAGAAAATTCTTACATGATGTGGCTACAACATTAGAACCACTGACGTATCTACTGAAGAAGAACATGCAATGGAAGTGGTCCTCAAAAGAAACAGAGGCATTCAACAAATCTAAAGAAATGCTTCTAAATTCAGGTACACTCGTGCGTTATGGTCCTAAATTACCGATTATCGTTTCCGTCGACAGTAGTAGTTATGGTATCGGAGCCGTACTGTCACATTTAGTAGAAGATGTTGAAAGACCGGTATATTTTGTGTCTCGTACATTAACGGAGTGTGAACGACGATACACTCAGCTCAAAAAGGAAGCACTTGCTATTATTTTCGGCAATAAACGGTTTCATTTTTATATCTACGGTCAGGAATTCACTTTGATCACGGATCATAAACCGTTGCTTGGATTTTTTTCTCTGACAAAGAACATTTCGGACATGGCTTCAGGAGGAATCCAGAGATGGTCCTTAATGCTGCAGTGCTATAATTTTAGGCTGATACATAAATCGGGAGTGAAATCGGGCATGCCTGATCTTCTAAGTATAATTTGATATTATATTAAGTGATCTAAAACATAATAAAAAAGAAATAAATGAATTACAACATTTAAGTAACAAAGTTTGTCAATGGAGATGGTAAAGTACTTAATTAAAAAATTCCAATTTTTTTTAGCATAAGAGATCTATCTTGAGATCTATACTTCTATCTGTATTTTTTACTATTCAACTGCAAGATTATTTATTTTCAAGAATATTGTAAACATTTAAATAAAAGATTTTAGAAATTGTATTATGTTTTATTTTTTCATATGTTCTAGGGTGAAAATTCCCACATAATATGAGAGTGGCTCTACTCCCTCATTCAATGGTGGCTTTGGAATATTGAGGTACCATTCTTCGAAAGGTTACAGAGGTTCCCCAACATATTCTCCGTTATAAGGTTGGAGTCCCGATTCAATTCCAATGACCGATACTGAAGGAGACATGATCAATCAAGGTCAGAACTTTTTGGATCACAGGTCTGATTTCCTTTTCAACAATCTTTTTGTTGACAATTTCTGGTTCAAAGAAATTTATAATATTTTATAGCACTTCAATTTTTTTGTGAATTTGAGTAATTTTTAAAATGAATAATCTTTTTTGCTTCTATAGACTCTAAATGACCTGTAACTGTTGTTGTTGGGGCAGTGGATGATTTGTGGACTCTGACAATATTTTTCCAGTTTTTCAAAACAATGAAAAAAAATATTTTACAGAAAAGGTTGTTTAAATGAAAATAAAGAACGTAGCATTCTACACTGGTTTTTTACTTGTTAAAACATACATTTTATAAGAAAGTTGAAATTCATGGTTAACCGAGATTTTTAGATGAAGGATTAAAGAAAAACATTTAAAACAAATGAAAGAACTGGAGATTCTAAGGTAGATTGCCTGAAGGACTTTTTGAAATAATAGACATTATCGGATTTTTTGACTTAGCCATTTCATCATCAATTCCATGATTAATCAAAAGAAATTGGAAAGCTTAGAGATGATTTTAATGGAAACAATTGAAAGAAAAATATTAATATAATATTATATATAGTTTTATTAAAAAATTACGCAATTTTAGAAACATTTTAAACATACACAAACACAACTTTTAATGTATAGCATTTACTCATGCTTGTTTATAAGATTGTGAAATTATATAAATTGTATTTTTTTGTGATTGTATTCATTTCCACATGGACTTGTATGTTTAGTGGTAAAGGCTATGAGTATTTAATTCAAATTTAATGTTCATTTCAGTTATAAGCTAATGAATTTTCTCTTTTTTAACAATCTGGTATCTAACAGGATATGGCAGTTAACAAGAAAAAAAGAATAAATTAGGTGAAAAATATTAAATTATTAACATAATATACAAATATATTACAGTTCTTTATGTTGCTTAATCCTTTATAAATTGTATTGCATTGAAAATGTGAATAAAAACTAACTTAATGTCTCTATTTTTACAAATACTTAAAAATTCCACAATATCTTACAAACTTAATTCTTGAAGTTCTCCACTTCTCGGCCATGACGCTCCATGGACAACATATGTAACTTGTTATCCCCCGCTCTGCATCTGAAATGCACAAGAAATTGTTTATGTGTCGGGTAGTCCAGTGTTGAAATTTTCTTTTTAGCTGAGGCTCAAGCTCTAAGAGTACTTGGAGTCACACATCACCTAAGGACAAAACTCGAGGGTTGTCACCACTGGGTACAAATGCAGGTCTCCGGGGAGCATCTGTCGTCTCCTTGAAGTGCAACATCGACCGCTCTGAGAAAATTCTGGATGAAGCTCCATGTGAGTAGTTCTTCATCTGTAAGAAAAAGTAATGCTATGACCACATGCTAGGATTTTTTCACTAAACTTGTAAAAAATAGTTGCACATAGGTAAGGAACATAAACCATCAGCCTGTCCTTTATATTTGTGAATTTTAACTGAAAAATGAATTTCTTTTATTTAATTGTTTTAAATTTAAAAGAGGATTGCATTTATACCGAGAAAACGTTTTTAGTATAAGGTACAAGGTTTATCCAATTATTTTTCTGTCCAGATTTGCATTTGTATTATTCAACTGTGCTTGGAAAACCAGCTTCAATAAATAACCTCTAATTGTTGTTGTTGTTGGGGTGGTGAGTGATTTGTGAACTCTACCACAATGTTTCACTTTCTTTAAACTAATAAAAAATATTAATTTTAAGTTTGTTTAAATGAAAATATAGAACATAACCTTCTACACTGGTGTCACTAAAGTTTTTTTCTTAAATCAATATTTACTTATTTTTTAAAAAAAATTGGATATAATAGGGCATCCATGAATCAGAGGTAACAAATAGTTTCAGCAGAAGACAAAATCCTAAATTACAGATTAATTTAACTTATAAAAACAAAATGTAAAATAAGAAAAATTAACACTTGTATTCACCTCTTATAAAAATATCGACATTTTTTTATGTTCATTGAAATCATCATTTTCAGGGAAAAATCCATAGAAACTTGTTTGTTCTCAAGCAAAGTTAATGTTCCAGAATAAAATGTAGATTTAAAAAAAACTTCAACATTTACTTTCACTTCTTAAAAAACATTGAAAGTTATTTTGAGCTATAAAACGGTCATTTTTTAAAGAAAATATAATGTGTAGAGTTTTATTTATTTAAGCAAAATTATTATTCAGCTCATTATCTATAAACTTTGTTCAATAAAAAAACGGGATAAAAAAAATAAAAAAAATAGCATTTACCTTCACCTAAGTTGTGAATGCGAGATGCCAACGACGACGACGGACTAACCCACGCATGTTGATTGTAATATAGTATCCGTACGATGGATACCCTAAGAGCTTGAAAGTCATGGTTAATCGATACTTTTGTTTGAAGGTTTAGAGAAAAGTTTATTCAAGAGAAATGAAAGAACGGAACATTCTAAGGTAGAAGGACTTTTTGCTAGAAAATAATAATTTTTAGATAATAGACATTTCAGAAGATTTTAGCCATGGTAATTTATCATTTAATTCATGTTTAAGCAAAATTTTTATTTAAAGGCTTAGAGAAAACATTTTGGAAACAAATGAAAGAAAAGTGTGAATATATAGAATTGTGTTCAACAATTACACAATTTTATAATATTTTTGAATATACAAAAACATATTTTAATGCATAGCATTTACTCGTCCTTGTTATATTTAAATAATGAGATCAAAATGAGTATTGCTTGTAAAGTAAAGTTAATCACCTACGTATCATATGAATGCAAGTATAATTTTAAACACGAATACTTATAGTGGGGTTCCTAAACTTCATGCAAAAGTTTAATATTTGATATCATTTTGAAGATCTGAGTATGAAAAACAATTTTGGTCCGAGTGGACATTGATCCGATGCAAGTTGGGCCATGTGGGGGGGCGGTTCGGGACCCGTACTAGTAGTCGTCAGCGTCACGTAAATGTCTATATATCTGTTAGTTTAAAAGTTAAACTTGTTCTGCTTTCACACACATGTAGCCAAGAGTCATGGATACATGTGTGTAAAACATAATTCTTTTATCTTTTAAACTAACATATAGATGTTACGCACCATCTGCAAAATGGAGATAAGCATAAACAAATTAAATTTGCTTTAAATTTGTATTGAATGCTCTGATTTACCCATCTACACATTATTATATAGAGTACAAACCTAATTATTATGTATATAGGGATTATTAGCCAAAGTATTGGCAGTATTGCTATGAGAAAATTTATTTGTAGGAAAATATATACTAGAATAATTTGAAAAATATTTATTTTTTATTTAAACATTGAATAAACGTAGCAATTTGAAATGAGATAGATATTCGATCATTTTATATACTAATTGAACATTTAAATATGCACAAACGTGTACATTTCAAGTTAGTCTTCTTGCATTTACACAATGAACAGACTTTTGTGCAAGTGCATTTTACATTAAGGTCAAATACATCCTTTGCAAGAGGCAGTGTTGTCCATATAAGAGGCAGTTTGTTTTCTATCCGTGGTGGATTGGATTTTGGGAGGGCATCAGTGGTTCGTGAGCCGTTGTCCAAATGCTTGTTTTAAGAACGTTCCTTTTGAGGTGTTTTTCCAGTGTGCATCTCTTGCTGGGGTATTATTTCGACGTCCCTTGTTTTAGGACAAAAGACCTTCATTCGGACAAGATCTACTGCACACAAATTGCATCACTGCATCTTTTAAGTTTTGAGATGTATAGAATGGGGTGTTGATGGAAGCTGCAAATTCTTCCATGAAGAATATTTTTTTGTATTTTATTTTGAAACAGTATCTCTTACCCTTGAAATTAAAAGAAGATGTGCTGTCTGACCAGCAAGTGCGTAGAATAGGGCCATTTCTTTGCACGTCGTCTCTCCTAATTCCAAAGCAATTGCATTGAAGTGGATCATTTACATTCATCTCCCCACTTGGAATGAAATCCAGTTTTCTGCAGCTGGGTTCACAGCCAGTATGTGGTGGAAATTACTTAAAAGTATTACAAGAACGTCTGTGTCCCCAGTATGAATCATTCTAAGCGAAGAGAGTTTATGAGCAAGAATGAGATATACCACAATGCTGGTTTCAGCTTCCTCGTGATTACATAAGACCATAGGAGAACCATTTCCAGTGGTAATGACTTGATCGTCTAAAGTTATGTAAATGCATTGTTTGCTTGGAATTTCACTTGCGTAAGTGTTGACGAAAGGAATGCAAACAGTTCTTTCTTATTGTCGGAGTTGGATAAAATATTATGCAAGTTTTCGGGGACTTTAGCTAATCCAGAAATTCGTTGTCGTGTCCCATTACCTCGTTTTCTCTCGTTTCCCCTTGAATTGTTTAGTCCTATATTGATCCCAGACAATGGCCAATCTCGCTGCTCTTTTCAAATCATGTTGAATACGTGGGAAGAATACATTAAAAAAATTAAAAAAATATTCATCAAAAAACTTTCCTTGTACGCTTGTACCAGGAAGAGTGTGGATCAGTGCTCCACCATCAATAACGATAACTCCATAAATATCTGGTGCAACCAGTTCTTTGTCTACAGTAAGATTATAAAGTGATACTGCAGCTTCCATCATGCATGTCAGTAGATCTGATTTTATGCAGGAGTTGAGTGATCCTTCAAAAGATAATGCTGGTGGGGATGAGGCTGATTCATGACGGAAAAATTCTCAAGATTTCCACCCCTACTTTCCAACACAATAAAAGCCTGTCCATATAAGTTTGCATGTTGTTTGATAAGTTTAATTTTACTCTTAAGTATTGTCTTCTTCCTTGTTTTATGTTCATGAAATAGCCTCAAATTATTTATTTTGATGGGTGATGTAAAGGGTACGTTGTTGGTGTCAAGGATATCCTTCTGCAACTTTGTATATTGATCTTGCCTCCTAGATTCTACGATAAAAGCAGATAACGATGCAGACTTTTCTATAAAAACTTTGTTGTCTAACGTGACCAACTCAACACCAGTTTCCTCAAAAGGGTTCCTCTTGCTAATAGAACATCAAACAAGTCTGTGACGTGGCTGAGATGCAGCTCCTTCCTCGTGATGAGGTTTATCTTTATCAAGATCGTTAGTTGATCTTTGGTCCAGTCACCATCCAACGTTCTAATATGGCTGGTGCTTTCTGTAACTCCAATCATTCCAGTAACTTCCTTTACTTTTTTTGTTAGCCTGCCCATGAGGGTGATAACTTGATATGGATGAGAACCGATGATTATTTCTAGTTATCGTCCAGTTCCCTGCTTCTAACTCATGTAGAATGACTATTGGAAGTGCTTCCAGGTCTCTTATAAAAACTGAAACCCACCGAGAATAATTATGGTGATCTAAAACAAACAACAGAGGGACAATTTTTTAAAGTAGCAACCATGAGGTTGAATATTCGCTCTATTTGTGACCGTATAAACATAAATATGATTTGCTGGTACTTGTAAATAAGTAACCAAAATAATATTGTCGGTTTTTTATTTTGATTCAATGACACCAACTTTTCAAAGGGTATCTCATTTTCAAAGTTCTTATACGCAATTTTGAGACGCCATCAACATCACACAAAAGGTGTGAAGTTATTAGGCAGCAATAAAGTGAGTAATGTAATATAAAACAGCTTAAAATAAGCTACACTTCTACTGTAGGGTAATTTGTCAACGATATTTTATACTAAAGCAAGCCTAGTATATAATAACATGCATTACGTACGGCCCTATATCGTTACGTCCGATATCCAGGTTTACGTCTATATCTCTGTTATTTCAAAAGATAAAGGAATTTTGTTTCACATACATGTAGTCACAACTCTTGGCTACATGTGTGTGAAACTAGAAGAAGTTTATCTTTTAAACTAACAGAGATATAGACATTTACGTGACGCCGACGACTATTCATCCAGGTCCCG
>JARUHE010319364.1:2500-11527 GCA_031471125.1 Archaeomysis grebnitzkii | reverse complement strand
TCATAACTTTTACTCGGTCATAGCCTACTTTCGTTTATGAATTTCCTCGTACTTGTTATTATGTAATTTTTCCTAACTAAATATTTTCTTTGTATTAATGTTATTCAAAATTCACTTTTCATGCTATATTTTAATAATTTTACTATTCCTTATTATAGTTGAAAAAATTAGATAACTTGATAATATCATTTGAAATGTTTTAGCCTACATTTGTCCGGCATTTATAAACTATAATTCTAAATTATTTCTTAACTTATTAAATACATTTTTAACAATTATAATTAAAAAACTACTAACAATTAACAACATTGTATGAACGGAAAATACTGAATAATACCAATGTAAAAACACAGTCAATTCCTGTTGACTACCACATTATTATTTATTTATTAATAACAATAGAAATGATAATAATAATAGCAATTATAACGATTATACAAAAACAAATATGTTCTAACTGTGATAACCATTTACATAAGACAGTATACTTTTTGGAATAGTAAACATAAACTAATATTTATAATGAAAACAATGTAGTTGAATTGTAATAATACAAAAAATAACAAGAATGACAAAAATAGTGTTATGCTAAATTTATTATGGTTATTAATACTAACATTAAGATTATTACTTTTACCACTATTATTATTATTATTATTATTATTATTGTTAGTGACATGAGAATTGGGAAGTAGCTTATTTAGAATAAACATTTTAGAATCAAATATAAATTTTAGTTAAAAAAGCGACCCAAAGAATATTCGAATGATTTTTCACAATGGATCCTGAACACATTGTATGAACTGTATAATGTTGGGATTATCGTTCGATTTTTATTGAATTTTTTTTTATTTTGCGGATTAAAATTTTTATTTATTACTCAAAAAAGGTTTCATGCACGTCTGATTATAATATTATATTCATACATTTAATTCTTCCTGGAATTTCATTAACATTTTTCTACGCCAAATGAAACTCTTTTGCATCATATGTTGGTCAATCATTGTTGGGTAAATACGAATGGCGGTGGTTGATAATGTTGGTTAATGATTGTTGGGTAAATGAGAAATGTGCTGGTTGATGGTGTGGAATTTTTTACATCGGTAAAACTGGAAACACTTCTTCACGTTAAGATGACCTAAAAAAGGAACAAAGAACAATAAGAAACAAACACATTTAAACCAAATAAACTAAAAAACAGCAAAAACAATCACAAACAAACACATATCAGATAAATAAACTAACAAAGAAACAAATACTAATCGCAAACAAACACCTATGAACCAAATAAACTACAAGCAACAAAGAACACCTATCAAAAAACTATGAACCAAATACACTAACAAAGCAGCAAAACACAATCACAAACAAACTAACAAACAACAAAAAACAACCAAAAACAAACACATATGAACCAAATAAACTAACAAGCAGCAAAGAACAATCACTTGCAAACACATATGAGATAAATAAATAACAAATTAGTTAAGAAAAAACACAAACAAACACCTATGAATCATATAAACTAACAAAGCATTGGAAGCAACACAGAACAATCACAAGCAAACACATAGGAGACACGTAAACTAACAATCACAAAGAAACACCATTGAACCAACTATACTAACAAAGCGTCACGGAACAATCACAAATAAACACCTAAGAATAAAATAAACTAACAAAGCAGCAAAGACCAATCACAAACAAACACTTATGAAGCAAATAAACTAACAAAGCATCAAAGAACAAAAACAAACAAAAACCTATGAACAAATTTTACTAACAAAGTGGCAAAAAACAATCACAAATGAACACATAGGAGACAAGTAAACTAACAACAACAAACAAACACATATGAACCAAATAAGCTAACAAAGCAGCAAAGAAAAATCACAAAAAAAACGTCTATGAGAAAAGTAAACAAACAAACAATTCCATGCTAAAATTACCTTAATATCTCATTCAACAAGAAAATGACGTTGGGTCAGCAATCTTGAAAAATGATACATCATTGTTAGTCATTTGATGACCGTAAAAGATTTTTTGACGCTCGAGCAGTGTTGATTATTCAATAAAAATTGTTCACTCAGGGGAAGGTCAGGCTAAAAAGGACAGTGGTTACGCCTAAAAATAATTTTAATATTATGGAAAGAACAGGTTCTAAAAAATGTAAAGGTTGGACGAATTTAACTGAGAAAATAAAAAATAAAAATGTATAATCAAAAGATTAAAATTAAAAATATTTTTGAAGGTTTACACAATATTTAAAAAAATAAAATTGAAATATCTTTTAGTTAAAATTAAAGAAGTTTGAATATAGTTTTAATTGATAGAAATGTTTTTATTTAGATTATGTTGGTCAAAAACATTTCGCAACACCTAAGACTTTAGCATTTATATATTGGAGATGATTTTATACAATAAAGGTTGTCCCAATAGGCCCTTTCTTTATATGACCTAGAATAATTTGATGGTTGCTGCAGCCTTAATCAAGATTCAGGTGTACAAGCATTGCCAGTGTCACTACCTTTGTCGTCCTTGTTAGGTGCATATATGGTTGATACTTAATGATAAACCCGATGGAAATGGAACGTTAACTGAAGTACATTGTTGAAACTGTAACTGGTGGGATGAGGGGCGAAATACAATAACGGAAAACAATTATTATCAGTTGGCTGAAAGGATCAATTTAAAAGATCCGTTGTTCTCAACGTTCGATTAACATTACAACGGAATAACACAATATTTTTACAATGTATTTACAAATGTATTAAAATACCATAACAATCCAACAAATTAATAATAATAATGCAAACTTTTTTGAGAATAATGGTGTTTTAATTGAAACTTCTGAATTGTTTTGAAACAACAAATTTTTCAGCACTATAATTCATCATTTAATAGAGTAAATAAATAAATAAGTTTTATTGGACATGTTGATGTCCAAAACTGTACTGTCAGAAACAGACAAAAGCAGAAAATTTAAAATGTAGTTAGAATTTACTACTTAAACAAATTGTTATACGACTTTATAAATATAACATTTATTAGTTTTTTCAAAAGTAAAGAAAATCTATCAGTATGTTGCCATATGTTTTCATTTTGTTTTTAAATAGTACAGAATGACATAATTTCAGTGACCATTCAATATAGCTTATCACAAATCAAAAAACAAAATAATACAGAAAGAAATAAAATGTTAGGAAAACTATAGACAATCTTTTTAGTATTATGGCAATCCAAAATGAATGTTTTAATACAGAAAGTAGGTTTTAAGAAGGAAAAAATGTTTTTAGTAACACAAAATCTTAGAAATTCCTCATCTGATTAACACGAAATTGTAAATATTATAAATCTTTTGAAGAGGCTGGGTGAAAGAGAACTCGTTAGTCTTTAACAAAGTATAAAAAATGTAATTTAAAATATCATATTATAAATGATTAATCTTGTATGTTTTATGTTTGCATTTTTTTACAGTTTTTTTAAATTATAATTTTTACCATGTTGGAAATCCTTTTAAAATCCAGTTACAATAATCTGTGCAGAATGATCTCTTCGTGAGTGTCTGATCTTTTGTGCCACTTGTAATCCCATCTGATTTGCTGGTTTTGAATGAATAGATTACGCGAGTAATTCAGTTGATAAGAACATTTTCAATTAAAAGTGATTATCTGGTAAACATATTTAACATCAGTAGATTAGAAATCGTCTAATAAAAGTATAATTTCAAAAGAATTTCTAGTAATTGATTTATAATTTTATTTTTTGAAAGAGTTATTAAGAAATAAATAAACGTTCAGTACATATGTGATAGGTGAAGAAAATCATTATTTCAAATTAAAAATAAAATCATGAGTATGACATTTGAAAATGATGTACAATGTAACAACCTAATTCCGCCCTTTTCCTCAACTGAAGAAAGCCATTGAAGCAACTGTTAAGAAGCAGAGATTCACGATCAGATAAATAGATCAACGAAACGTGTTTCACATGTCGACATAAATGACGGAATATGTTCCATTTCTCGCTAGATCTGGCAAAAAATGACAAATCTAGCAACCAATTCATGTTTTTGGCACCAAATCATTAACTGATCTCTGAATTAAGATTTTTAACTTTCTCTTTTGGATTTTTGTTATTTTTATATTAATTATTTACTTACGAAAACAAATCATGCAGAACACATCTGTAAATATAAAGTTGTTGTTGTTAGTTAATCTTCTTATAAACTACCTGGCCTTAAGGTTAACTATCATTACTCTTCACTGTTGTTAGTTAGAACATTTTTTGTTTTTGTTTAAATGAAAGATATATGTACTGTTTTTATAGGAAAATAATTAATTAAGAATTTTTTCTAAAACTTCAAGTTATTGAAATAACTAAGTTTAATGTGTTTTATGAACTTGCTGATTTTAAAGCAATACTTCTTAGATGTTTCCGTTTGAGCTACACTAATTTTTATTTAAAATTGTTTATAACGTTTTTTTAAATGAGCCAATTTTTGTGTGAAATTTGCATAACTTAAACATCTAGTTCAGAAGAAAAACACAAATTTAATTTTTAGTGAATGTTATATTACATTTATTTAGGTTTTCATACACGAGTTACAAAACTTTGCATTGCTATAAACAATGTAAAATAACGTTTTATATAATGTACAACAATGACTTATAATGTGAGTAATATTTGAGAATTTACGATAAGTTAGTATTTAATTTGAGATACATTCAGGTCAAGGATATAGATTTAGTGTAAAGGTTTGAAATATTTTTTACAGTTTATTTAATTGCCATCTACTTATTATATTTTGAAGAAGGAAATAACAATCTGGATATGCACATAGGAAAATTTTTCTCTAAGATTTGAACTAAACCTGAGCCAAAGGTATATAATTTAACGTTTTGTTTTCATTTATAATAAATGGGGGAAGTTAACATAACTTTATTACGACGAGTGTTCGATAAACTAAATAATCAATAGAAATACAAACATGTTAGAATTAAAAGGAAATTCATTACAAACTCCAAAATTGATGTTCTCATGACTGTACACGCATAGGTTTTAATTAATATTTTGTTAACATGTGATTGTTTGTACATGCGTAGATATGTATGGATGTGTGGGACGTCTGAACTAAATAAACACAATTTTCCCTCCAAATTCGTTATGATACTTGAATATAAACAATGAAGGAAGAATAAAATGTTTTGTTTTGCGATCTCTTCCAACTGCCGCGTGTGTTCACTTACACAAACACTCGAAAAGTATATTTCGTTAATCATGAATACTTTTCCATTATCCAATGAATGATAAACGCCCTCGAGTACAGGTCACAAGTGTTTCCTTCCTCAATTCATGTTCATTTTAACCCATTAAGGCATATGCAACAAAATAATAACGTTTATAAAATGTTCATTTTAACCTTTAAGGCCCGTATAAAGTACTAATAACGCTTATAAGAAATTTATGTTAAATCTTTAAGACCTTTGTAACTAAATAATAACATTTGTCAAATGTTCATTTTAACCCTTTAAATAATTTGTAACAATATAATAAGGTTTTATCAAATGTTCATTTCAACCCTTTAAACAACTTTTCTGTAAAATTATTTTTTGAAACTAAATAATAACATTTAGCAACAGCTGTTTGCAGTGCTGATTAAGGATCTCCTGGCCCTAAGGCACATTTTCATAAGTGGCTCTAAAATAACCTCTCCTCTAAAAAAGGAGAACAGTTTAATTTAGCAACGAAGAACGTACTACACAAAAATTTGGAATAACCACGATTTTTGACAGTAATTATTATAGTTATATTATGGCCATATACCTTGCTAGGCTAGAACTTCGCGCATTTTTGTGACTGTACGCTCGACAATTAGTTTTTTTCCAAGTTGGTTTTGTGGGGTAAATCACTTTCAATGAACAGACGTGCCATTATACCAAGACGTTGTTGACTCATTGTTGATCGTTTAAGATCTCTAACTCTTATTTGTAAAAACGAGCATTCTTTTGAGAAATTCGTAGCTATTATATATTCGAAAATACATGATAAGAACCATTTTTGCACTGATTTGTGGTGTACGGCAACTGAAATATTTTCTTGGCACTTCCTTTGATACTGTTGTATTGCATCTCTGATTTTTATACCAGCATATAAATTGAAGAAATTCTGCTATGAAATCTGAAGACAGGTCTTTGGAATACACACAAACAAGTCCTGTAATAGCAGTATCGATATCTTTATAAGATATGGAGTCATACTCAGACAAAATACCAAACCTCTGCAGCACAATGAAATATGTCTCAATACGTTTGTGTAATGCACTCTTTCGTTGATCGACGTTGACAAAAAAGTGTTGACTCAAGATTTTTGCTAAGCCAACATCTCTTACACAGCATCTAAAGCAGCTCCATCACTGGTATGCTTCTTAAGCTTGCGTACTCGCCGCCTTTAAAGATTTATATGTGCTGTTGTCAAAATCATTACCTGCTGCTGTTCATAATAGTCATACTTCTCTCGCGTTCATCCAAGAATTTATCAAAGCTATTCAGCAGACTAATAGGTGATGTTAAATCGATGGTGGAAAATGTTATTCCTAAGTATACACACTAAGGAGACTTCAATGATGTCCCTATTTTTGGCCATGGCATCTGCTTCATTTCGTGTGCCACCATTCTGAATAGCAACCCCGGAGATCACCTAGATACCACTTTGAAGCTGGTAGTATCTTCTAAAAACTGCTTCTGTAGCATTAGCTCGAGAACTGGGTATACTATGGGTGTTTTGGATCAAGGCATGCAGGTTCCCCCTCGACATGTGTTGTTAGGACACTCCAATAATGTAGTGATGCTACAAATAATGCATACAGGCCGTGCAATAATTTAAAAAAATTAATGGTTCAACGCAACTTGAAAGAACATTGCGTCGAGTAGTTGCGCTGCTCCAGCACATTGTAATTAAATTGCTCATCAACTCGCCGAGCAACAGTACTCCGCTGACATAATATCAGAACCTATTTAAGTACTGGACTTCATTCTTTCAATCTTTAAATCCTGGGCCAGAAAGCTGTACACGGTAAGAGGAAAACAGAATGCATGGGAACAGAAAACGCAGGCTTTGGTTAAAAATGTGCATTTTTCAAGTCCAAATGTATTTTTAACATGTAATCATATATGTTATAAATTGGCGCCATAGCTAATGAATCAATTGGGCGCCAAACTAGAATATCCAATGTATGTATATCTACTTTTGTTTTTTGTGGCCCAAAATTTTGGCTGGCCCTAAAGCATGTACCTTGATTGCCTGAATGTTAATCCGTCACTGGTTGACTGAAATACTAGCCTTAATTCAATTTAAATCTTATGGAAATAGTTCTTCAGATTTTGTATGGTCAAAATTGTTTATAAAGTGTAGCATCGCCAGAAAATAATATCTACAGCTTAACTATATAGTTACAGTTACGGCAAGAAAATTAAAAATACGCTACAAATGTTACTTTTTAATTTATTGTCATAATAAATGAGAATATAATTTCCTCAGTTGAATATGAAGCTTTGTATTTATATTTATATTGGTTTTGTTGCTAACAAACCTCAGTTCAACTCACAAGCAATGGTTGAAACGACGTTGATTGCCCACTGGGAATTATCATTGTTGTATAGTTGATCATTTCCAACGAGCATTTTAATGCTGTCGCAACGTTATCAAAACGTTATTTTAAAGTTTCTAGCATATCTACAATGTTGTATTTTGCAAAAACTTGTCAGTAGAAGTATTATTGAAGCCAGCGTTGTATGAACATCTGATGGCGTTATTTAAACGTTATAATAACTGTCATTACAAATCTTACTCTAACCAACTTCAATACAACGTATATATGTATGAACTTTTTAAAACAATGTTGTTTTAACTAACCATTATTTAACATTTCTGAAACACATGTTTATAACTATTCCACAACAAACCTCTATTTAATGTTTCATTAACGTCGGGTATGTAACAATAGTTCATAAACGGACATTGAACTTCTTGATAACGTTTAGAAATGGTTTGTTGCTGATAAACCTCAGTTCAACTATCAACCAAGGTTGAATCGACGTTTGGATGCTTTGAGTTGCACATAAATACGTATAATATACAATTGAAATAAAATATTTTTATTTTTGTAGATATGTACAGGTAAATATATAAAAATTACATTACTAGTAATAATATCTTTAAATATAAAACAAATACAATTTCTACTTCAAATAGATCAGTACTCATGACCGAAACAGATGATTATAGTGTTAACAAGTTTTTGCTTAGAAATGCTAGGATGTATACGTATAGTTAAACCATAGATCAAAAACGTATAGATGCACCACTCAATGTTATAAGTTTGCACCCATATAAGCAGCCTTAAGCAGTCTTTCAAGATATTTACCGTAGGAGCCAATGTAAATCGTCTTTTTTTGTAGGCCTATGAATCAATAACAGGACAATATTTTGTAATTAAATATATTAAGTGCAGTAAATTAAACGTTTATACGTGATTATATATAAGTTGTATACAAAAAATAACATAACATTTAAAATATAAGAATTAAATGATTTAATAAAGGAAAAATTATTCTGAAGAAGAAAAAAAATACATTGAAATCGCGTATATAAGTATATTATAATAAGGAGACTGGCGCTATTTTTGCTGGAGTTTCTGACAGCTCGAGTAATAAATTTCTTCATTAAAAATTCTTGGGTGGAACATCTATACGTTTTTGATTTATGGTTAAACTCATTTGATAAGTGTGGATAAATGAGAAAAAAATGTTTTGTGTCAATCTTTCAGAGAAATGGAAGATAATATTGAAAATCATAACATAAGATTGGGCTGAGATAATCATCGTTTGGGATGCTACGTCGCTAATTTATGTTTTAACATTTCACGATAAGAAACAAAATATATAGTTGGGTATTTTTCATTTTTGAATATACTCATAATTCTCGAGCGATAGTACATAGCAAATTATATCTATTATAGTTAGTTTT
>JARUHE010319353.1:0-11527 GCA_031471125.1 Archaeomysis grebnitzkii | reverse complement strand
ATGATGATGATGATGATGATGATGATGATGATGATGATGATGATGATGATGATGATGATGATGATGATGATGATACTTACTTTTTACTTCAAATATTTTTTCAAGTGAAATGTTTACAGGACACCACTAGAGGCACAAATGGTTACTATGGTTGTTTATGAACATAATATTAAAAATAAAATAAATAATGTTTCTAAATAAATTTCCTAAAACCCATAAACATTTTAAAATATTTGCAATATACTTTAAACAATAAAAGTTAAACATTAACAAGTATTTAATAATTTTTAAGTTCTACATTAACACATATCAATAAGGCCAGAGCCTTGAGCTTGTTCTTCAATACAAAATTTGACTGAGGTAACAAAACAATACTATGAAAAATAAAATGATAACAATAATAATAAAATATATTGTAATAATAACTAAAACTGTAATATATAAAAATAAAATAGAAATAATAACAATAATAACACAATAACCAATCATAGTAATAATAAAAATAATAACATTTATCAAAATAGCAATGGTAACAAAGCATTATTATGACAAATGAAATGTTAACAACTATAACAACAAAATTTTGTAATAATAATGAAAAAAGTAATATACAAGAATAATATAGTTGTAATAATAAAAAACTAAAAAAATAATAATAATAATAAACAAAAATAAAAGACAATAAGAAATACAACAATAACAATAAATAATACAAAAACTACAATACACTACAATAAACAATGTTTTTAATGATGATAACAAAGTTATAAAAAAATATTAATAATAATAAAACAAAATAATAAAAAAGGAGTAAAAAATAATAACAAAATAATGAAATTGTAATAAAAATAATAACAACGAAACATAATACAAAAATTAAATGATAATCCCAAAACAACAACGTTAAAAATAAAATAAATTAATAATAACAAAATAATAATATAATATTAATAACAGTAAAAAAACAATAGTATAGTACACAAAATAAAAACATGCTGATATGATAACCAAACAATGTTATCCAACAAAAAAACAGTATTAGTAATAATAAAATAAATATATAATAACAAAAGTCAAAGTAGTATATAACGACCAAATATATAATAAATATAAATAAATGAATAAATAAATAAATATATAATAACAAATGTCAAAATAGTAATACAAAACAACAAAATAATAATTTTAATAACAAAAAATGATACAAACCAACAATATAATATAAAATAATAAAGAAAAAACTAATAACGTAGTATAATAATATGAGCAACAAAAAAACTATATAAAATAATAATACAAAGCAACAAAGTAATAGTATAAAATAGTAATACAAAACAAAAAAATAATAATATTAAATAATAATTATACAAAACAATAAAACAATAACAACGAAATAATAGTACAAAACAAAAACAAACCAAATTAATAAAATAAAGCTAAAAAATAATAATATAAGATAATATAAAACAACAAAATAATAATAATAACAGAAAATAATTATACAAAACAACAAAATAATAATATACAAAAAAACAACAAAAACGAAATAATAATACAAAAAAATAGCAACATATAATAATAATATAAAGCAACAAAATAATAACATTGAATAATCATACAAAAGAACAAAATAATAATTCAAAACTGCAAAGCAATAATAACTAAATAATAGTACAAAACAAAAAATAGTAAAACAAAATAATAAGATAAGGCAACAAAATAATGATATCAAATAGTTGTAAAAAACAACAAAATAACAAAACAAATCAACAAAATAATAATAAAGAATAACATTATAAGGCAATAACATAAACAATAACAATACAACTATAAAATAATAATACAAAACAACAGAATACTAATAAAAACAATAACATACAATAATAATATAAACAATAACAATAATAGCAAAATAATAGTACCAAAACAACAAAATAATGATATAAAAAATAACACAAAACAACAAAATAATAATAAAAAATTAACACAAAATAACAAAATACAAATATAAAGTATATAAAATAATATAAGATAAATAAATAAAATGAAATAATATAATATAATAATAAGTCAACGCAAAACAATAAAATAATATAAAATAATAATAAGATAACACAAAACAATAAAATAATAATATCAAATAATAAAGTAACATAATAATATAAAATAATAATACAAAATAATAATATAAAATAATAATATAAAATAATAATATAAAATAATAATATAAAATAATAATATAAGAAAATCCAAGGAAGAAAAGGGCAGAATAGATCGGGAAAATTTACGGGAAAAATCCATCCTTGAGCTTAATTACAATTTTAATGAATTTTTTGCCCTTCCGAAAAATATCGTGTAATGAGATGCGATTTTGTTGCATGTGAGTGTAATACACGATACTTATGGTGCACATCATGCACGCCATCTACATGACACGATACTAATGGTGCACATCATGCACGCTATCTACATGACACGATACTTATGGTGTACATCATGCACGCTGTCTACATGACACGATGCTAATGGTGTACATCATACACGCTATCTACATGGCACTATACTTATGGTGGACATAATGCACGCCATCTACATGACCCGCTACTTAAGGTGTACATCATACATGCTATATACATGGCACGATATTTATGGTGTACATCATTCACGCTATCTACATGACACGCTACTTATGGTGCCAAAGAAGAGCATACGGTGCTGTATTTTGTTGTATTTACCGTATTTATGGTATGGATACAAAATTTAGCTTCACCATATATCTTAAAACCTGTACTTTCATTTATTCATGGTAGTAATTTTGATGTCGTTACCATAAATATGGTAAATATGGTAAATACAATACCTTGTGTGTAAGGTATTTTTTATTTTGGTGTACCCAATTCATTTTTACTTTCAAAACACCATACTAATTGTTGAAAAAACTACATCATATGCCATTACGATTTTATTATTATTGAATAAAGTCTTAATAATTTGAATTTACCATATGGATTATTTAATAATAGCATAATACTATTATTATTACTATAATATACCATACGCAGTATTTAATAATAACATCATACCATTATTATTACTATTATAGTATATGATATTGTTATTTAATAATAGCATAACACTATTATTGTTATTGTAACATACGATATGCAGTATTTAATAATAAAATCATCCCATTATTACCATTGTGGTATATTATATTGTTATTTAATAATAGCATAATACCATTATTGTTATTGTAATATATCATATGCAGTATTTAATAATAAAATCATCCCATTATTACCATTATAGTATATTATATTGTTATTTAATAATAGAATAATATCATTATTGTTATTATAATATATTTAATTGTCATTGGTGCGTGAACAATCCCTACCGTGTGGAAGACATTCACTTATGAAAGATATTGCAGGCCAGGTAAAATACTGGTGCAATACTAATTTTAAAATTGTAAAACTTTCATGTAATACCTAAATTATATTAAAAAATAAAGAACATTTATTATTTTTATTCATAAATAAACAATCTAAATAAATCAACAAAAAATTTCTGATACAACTCCTTTTGAAAAAAAATGAAATTAGTTCTCACGAAAATACATTCGGAAATGTCATCATTTTTGACATTTAGTGTCGTCATCTGAAAAGGTGATTAACCCTTAAAAACCTGGTTAAAATTACCTCAACACCAATTTAAGTTGAAGTTAACATTGGAAATTATTTTTATTTATGTCCCACATTCGTCACTTGGGGTTGAAAGGGTCAATTAATTGTCGATTGAGATGTGTTCGTTGTTCAGACGACCTTGGAAATGGAATTTCATGTGAAATATTTGTGTGATTATTTCCAATTATTTCTAATTGTTTGTTATTGTTTGTTATTTCTTGTTTGTTATTGCTTATAATTGTTTGTTATTTCTTATTTGTTATTGTTTGTTATTTCTTATCTGTTATTGTTTGTTATTTTTTATTTCTTATTGCTTATAATTGTTTGTGATTGTTTGTTATTTCTTATTTGTTATTGCTTATAATTGTTTGTTATTGTTTGTTATTTCTTATTTTTATTGTTTGTTATTTCTTATCTGTTATTGTTTGTTATTTTTTATTTGTTATTTCTTATAATTGTTTGTTATTATTTGTTATTTCTTATTTAATATAATTGTTTGTTATTGCTTATAATTGTTTGTTCTTGTTTGTTATTTCTTGTTTGTTCTTGCTTATAAATGTTTGTTATTGTTTGTTATTTCTTATTTGTTATAATTGTTTGTTGTTGTTTGTTTTTTCTTATTTGTTATTGCTTATAATTGATTTTTATTGTTTGTTATTTTTTATTTGTTATTGCTTATAATTGTTTGTTATTGTTTGTTATTTCTTGTTTGTTCTTGCTTAGAATTGTTTGTTATTGTTTGTTATTTCTTGTTTGTTCTTGCTTATAAATGTTTGTTATTGTTTGTTAATTCTTATTTGTTATTGCTTATAATTGTTTGTTATTGTTTGGTTTTTCTTATTTGTTATAATTGTTTGTTATTTTTTATTTGTTATTGCTTATAATTGTTTGTTATTGTTTGTTTTTTCTTATTTGTTATAATTGTTTGTTATTGTTTGTTACTTCTTATTTGTTATTGCTTATAATTATTTGTTATTGTTTGTTATTTCTTATTTGTTATTGCTTATAACTGTTTGTTATTGTTTGTTATTTCCTATTTGTTATTGCTTATAATTGTTTTATTGTTTGTTATTTGTTATTTGTTATTGCTTATAATTGTTTGTTATTTTTGGTATTTGTTATTTGTTATTGCTTATAATTGTTTGTTATTGTTTGTTATTTTTTATTTGTTATTGCTTATAATTGTTTGTTATTTTTTTTGTTTTTTCCTATTTGTTATTGCTTATAATTGTTTGTTCTTGTTTTTTTTTTCTTGTTTGTTATTGCTTATAATTATTTGTTCTTGTTTGTTGTTTTTTATAATTCTTTGTTATTTTTATTTGTTATGTTTGATTTTTCTTATTTGTTATTGCTTATAATTGTTTGTTCTTGTTTGTTTTTTTTCTAATTATTTGTTATTTTTTATTTGTTTTTGTTTGTTTTTTCTTATTTGTTATTGCTTATAATTATTTATTATTTTTTTATTTGTTATTGATCCTAATTATTTGTTATTGTTTGTTATTTCTTATTTGTTATTCCTTATAATTGTTTTTTATTGTTTGTTATTCCTTATTTGTTATTGCTTATAATTATTTTTTATTTTTTGTTATTTTTTGATTTGTTATTGTTTCTAAATGTTTGCTATTTTTTTATTTGTTTTTTTTTCTAATTGTTTGTTATTTTATTTTGTTTGTTATTTTGTCCAATTATTTGTTATTTTTTATTTGTTATTGTTTGCTGTTTTTTTGTTATTATATTTTGTTACTGTTTATAATTGTTGTAAAGCTTTTATTTGTTATTGTTTCTAATTGTTTGCTACTTTTTTATTTGTTTTTCTAATTGTTTGTTGTTTTATTTGGTTTGTTATTTTTATATTTATTACCGTTTCTAATTTTTTGTTATTCTATCTTTTTTATTATTTTTTAGTTGTTACTTTTTCTAATTGTTTGTTATTTTTCTTATTTGTTTTATTATTTGTTAATGTTTCTAATTGTTTGTTACTTTTCTTATTTGTTATTTGTTTATAATAGTTTTTATTCTTTTTATTTTTTTATTTTTCTGCTTATTACTGTTTCTAATTTTTTGTTATTTTATTTTGTTTGTTATTTTTGTTTGTTATTTCATTTTGTTTGTTGTTTTCTATTTGTTACTGTTTCTAATTGTATGTTATTTTTTTATTTGTTACTGTTTTTATTTTTTTTTACTTTTTATTGTTTATAATAGTTTGTTATTTTAATTTGTTTGCTATTTTGCTTATTATTTTTTATTTTGATTGTTTGCTATTTTATGTTAATTATTGTTTTTTATTTTTATTTTTGTTTGTAATTTATCTTGTTTTATTTTACCTTAGTTTGCTGTTTGTTTTTAGTTGTTTTTATTTTTGTTTGCTATTTTGTTTGTTGATGATTCTTTTGTTTTCGTTTGTTATGTTTTTTTTCTATTTTAATTATTGTATGTTATTTTATTTCTTTTTTGTGTTCGTTTGTTATTTCAATAATTTTTTCTGTCATATTTTTATTCTTTTTTGTTACTGTTTATTATTTGTTTTTATTTGCTAGTATTTGTTGTTTTTTTGTTATTTTATTATTTGATTGTTATTTTATTTATTAAATGTTATTAAGCTGTGTTTGAAAAACCCAGGTTCAATACGTGACCTCTGATTATTGATGGGGTTGAAGTTGGAACGGTGGATGATCTGTGGATTTGTGCATTTTTTCAAAATAAAAAAAAATATTAATTTTACAGAAAGGTTTGTTTAAATGGAAATAAAGAACATGACATTCTGCACTGGTATCACTAAAGTATTTTTTATTAAACCAATATTTAGTTATTAAAACATACATTTTATAAAAAAAACTTGAAATTTATGGTTAACCGAGATTTGTATTTGAAGGTTTAGAGAAAAGTTTATTTAAAACCGTTTGCTTTTGTTATTGTTTGTTGTTTTAATCTTTGTTTATTATTTTAATTTGTATTTGTTATTTTTTTATTGTTTGTTGTTTTGTTTATTGTTATTTATTGTTTGTTGTTTGTTTATAATTTATAGTTTGTTTTGTGTCTTTTATGTGTTGCTTTTTTATTTATTTTTTGTGTATGGCTGTTTATAATTTGTAGTTTATTTTTTTATTATCTATTATTATTCAAACATTAAGTTGGAAATAAGTGTCAATTGTTTCTCATTTAATTATTGTTTATTCTTTTATTTATTTTTTTATTTAATTATTGTTTGTTATTTTATTTATTTTTTATTGAATTATTGGTTGTTATTTTATTTATTTTTATTTCATTATTGTTTGTTATTTTTTATTTTTTTTATTTGTTGTTTCTTATTAGTTTTGTTTCTTCTTTTATTTATTGTTTCCTACTTTATTTTCTGTTTCTTACTTTATTTATTGTTTATTATTTTATTTTCTGTTTCTTATTTTTTTTATTGTTTCTTATTTTATTTTCTGTTTCTTATTTTATTTATTGTTTCTTATTTTCTTTTCTGTTTCTTATTTAAATTTTTGTTTATTATTTTATTTCTAGTTTGTTATTTTTAACTAATAAATTTGTGCTTTTGAGAATTTTATGAATGCGAGTTAGAACAACAATGATAAATTTCATGAAATTCTAAAACATTTTTTAATATTTTGCAATAAAAAACACTGTTTTGTTCAAACTTTGTTTTCGTTTCCATATTGTTATGTTGATTTTAAAGTCAAGCAAACATACAACTTTTTAAACAAACATAAATCATAGCAAAGATGCAATATATACACAAAAAAAAATGTGTTTAGTTACAACTTATGCAATATACATTTTTCAGAACAATCACGCTATTCATATCGTGAGATAAAAGTGATACAATGTTTAATATTTGGAGAAAAATACTAAATTTGGAAAACATTTGCTAAAAAATAACAAACTTGACTATATATGGATAAGGAAAATACTAAATTCAACAATTATTTGATAAAAAAAATGCTAAATCTTATAAAATATGGTTATGAAAATACTAAATTTGACAAATGGTTGATAAAAAACTACATAACCTGATGAAAAGTAAGGGTAAAAAAGACTAAGTTTGACAAATATGACAAAAAATTTAAAATTTGATAAAGTATGGATAAAAATACTAAATTTGACAGATATTTGATGGAAAAACTAAATCTGATAAAATATGGGTAGAAATACTAAGTTCGACAAATATTTGGTAAAAAAAACAAAATCTCATAAAGTAAGAGCAAAAAATACTAAATTTGATAAATGTTTGTTAAAAAAATACTAAATCTGATAGAATAAAGACACAAAAAATACCAAACTTTATACAAAAGTACTCTATTTAATTCAAAGAAGCTACTTTAAACACAACGTTTGGCATAATTTCAGTGATTGGTAATTTCAAGATAAAATTTTATATTGAAAATATTTGGAACAAAATGAAATATATTTCGATTAGTCACCAGTCCTGAGTTTTTTTCTTTTTTTTTCATAAATAAGCCTATAACACAACACGTAGTTGCACCAAAACCTGTGAGCCGCTTAAGTAAATTCAAGTGTATAAAACTAGGCGTATCAAGCGTTATAATTTGATCTTCTACTCACTTTTTAAAACAAAATATTTTTTTCATTATGATTCATACATCGTTGTGTCGTTAAGAACTTCCTTGAAATGATAAAATGAAGTAAAATTATAAATATTTCATTATCAAAAAAATAATAAGCTTAAGAAAATTGAAATCGGGGTTTTGATCTTAAATGTATAATTAAATAAATAAAAATCAATTTAAATATTATTTATTTAAAATTTAGTTTGTAAGAGTTCTATACGAATGATACACACTTAAACAAAAGATAACAAAGATAAATCACTCTTTGGTGAACACTATTTTATGACTTTGCGGACATTAATGTGAAGGAAATTTTAAACTACTGACGTCAGCCGTCCAGGGTTCGCTCTTCGAACTACATGAACAATATAATTTTATCCAGTTGGACAAGGCTTCATTATTCATGTGGTTTAAAGAGCGAACACTGAGAGCAGTAGTTTGAAATTTTTTACACATTAATGCCCACAAAGTCATAAATAAAACATGTTTATTCTTGTTTATTATATCATAAATGAGTGTGATAGAAAGTAAAAATGTTACGAATATTTTGAGCGATCTTTGTTTCACGTTCAATTAACATTGGAAAAAAATTACAAAAACTATCACCACAAACAAAACAAAGCAAACATGTGGCAATGTAGCGAATACTTCACTTCACTGTGATTCACAACAACGCGTGCAATCAATAAATTACTTTTTAATGTTATTAAGAATTCATAATTAAATTTGTAAATAAAATCAATATTTATATTGAAAAATAATATAACAAAATATTAGATTTAAGAATTTTAAAATTCATAAGAATCTTACAAATTCTAACTCTACTGACCGCACGGATCGTGAGGCTCCAATGAAAATTGGTACATGATTCGTGTTTACTTTTCCTTCACTTTTTCTTTACTTTTCCTGAACATCTGTCCAAACAAAATAAATCTTTAGAGCTCGAAGGGTCAAGATCGGGAGAGATAATAAAGTTGGTTTTCTATGTTAACTTTAAAGAATTTTTGCTCTTATGTCAATATTATGTCCGACTTTAATGGTTTTAAATTCGTGTTTCGACATTACGTCTTTCGATAAATTATATTTACCGACGTTTTATTTGCGAATCAACATAAAATTATTTTATTTTCGGGTCAAACCGATTAGAGTCGTCGAAAATAAACATTTCGAATACGAACTATTATTGTTGTAAACAATTTTTTTGTCAACCTAATCCTAATTACAATCTGAACTAACCCTTTCTCACCTGAGTTAAAATTACTGCAATATAATTAACATTGAAATACCCTTTATTTAATTTTGTCCATGAAAACTGGCAGACAAAGGGTTAACATGTGTTGCTTAATTAGAAGCTTTGGTAAATAATAAATATTTAACCTTTGATAAATTACTTTTGAAATAATTTTGAATACTTAAAGTTTTGTAAAAACTGAAATATTTATTCTAATTTGTAGTTTTAAAGTTCACTTTTTCAAGTTTACTTCATGTTGAAAATAATTAAGATGTTTAAACATCATTAAAATATTTAAAATTGTTTCTCATTTAGTTGAGAAAAATATTAACAAACACATTTTGATTCTAATCAGTAAAAGTTAATAATACCAATGTTTTTTAATTGTTCAAATTTACTACAAATTTATTACCATAGTTTTGTTTCATTGAAAATTAACATTTTCTCACAATAACTGAAAAATTCTTCTGTATTTAACAAAAAAAGTAAAACAATGGGCAACTATGAAGAAAATTGATAGATATATATAAGATAACAATTGGGCTCTGAATGTTATAGGGTATAAAACATACAGAAGGATTAGTTTTGCAAGTTTCATGTATAGGTTTGCACTAATAGCTAATTTAATATTTAACGCCTCTAGTGTTCATGTTAAGGAGTCAGCACTTAGCCTGAATATAAAATGACGTTCATATCATTTGAGCAGATGTTAACAACTTAGTTGAAAAGCTCTCTTTCTGCAAGTCGTGTTTATATATATATATATATATATATATATATATAAAACGATGTTAACAACTTAGCTGAAAAGCTCTCTTTCTGCAAGTCGTGTGGATGGGCAGGTCAAACAAAATTTTATATGTAGTGTGAAAACGTTGATTCAGGATTTCTCTCATGGTATAATTTTTCTTTATAATTATTTTTCTTTTCTCTATATTTATTTTGCTTTTCTCTTTTGCTTTTCCTTTTACTTTATTTTTATTAGTAAACCTCTTAATGTGCGTTTGTGTGCTCGCAGAGCGTGTTTGCTTATGTATGTTTTTCTCTTTCTTACTATCTCTCAATTTAATAATTTTTCTGTATAGCTTCATATTTGTTTAACCTGTGATTGTTAATATAAGCTCTTTCTGTCTTGATCATTTTTTGAATCATCGTTTCTTTATTTTATTAAGCTTCATGGAAGCAACCTATATGTGCAATATCTAGTCAGAACCTGAATACGGAGATTGCAATGGGTCATGCATAGAAATATTAATATGGTGTCATGTCACCCATTCATAAACTAAAATGTCATAACGTTGGGTGACCAACTTTTCCTCAATCTGAAATTTCCAATTTATTACCTATCTAGATGTTAATAATTTACAATGTTGCTATATTTACCATTAATGTGGCGCGCAAAAAAAAATAACTTACCATCAATGTGGTGCCAAACATGAACTAAATTACCACTAATTTGGTGCCCAACCATGAATTAATTTACCACTAATGTGGCACGTAACCATGAATGAAATTTGTGATCCACTTTATTAACAACCAACGCCAACGCAACATTGCGTTAGAGAGACACAACCTAGACAAGTCTAGAACCTTTATGACTATTCAAACACCTCCACAAACAACTATTTGCTGTTAACTCTTCAATGAATAGAAGGACGAAATTATTCAATGCTAATTACAATGTAATATTGTGTCTAAGTGATCGTTAAAGGGTTAATTCCAATGTTAATTCCAATGTAATGTTGTGCCTGAGTAATCGTTAAAGGGTTAATTCCAATGTTAATTCCAATGTAATGTTGTGCCTGGGTGAACGTTAAAGGGTTAGGGAAGGAGTGACCTTCATCCCACTTTCTACATTTAACATTTAACTCCGATGTTATTAATGCCCTGCATTGAGGCTGTAATTATTCGTGCACTTCAACCATTGTTTGTTGTTCAGATTGTTTCTGTGTGGAAAAAGGTAGGTCGGATAAGGGAGAGTGAGAGGGAGATGCAGAGAGAGGGTGGGACAGAATGAGATAGAGAGAGGTAAGGAAAGA
>JARUHE010319331.1:0-11528 GCA_031471125.1 Archaeomysis grebnitzkii | reverse complement strand
TATTAAATTCATACTTTTGTTTGAATACATTTATATACATTATCGACATATTTTCTGTGTGACATTTTTGGTTGAAACATTAGATAATAAAATATTAATTGAGGGGAGAATTATTATCCTATACTCTAATGTTTTAAAAAACATGTCTCAAAGAAAATATGTTTTGATATTTATTTATAGCTGTATTAATTAATTACTTTGAATAACTTTTTAGTTTAGTTTAATTTCTTATTTTTACTAGCTATTTTATGAAATGTTAACATCCAAGTTAGTTTAACATGTACAGTTTTTTAATTATTCTTGTAAGTACCTAAAGACTAAATTAAAACTTAAGATTAACATCAATTCTTGGTGTTATTCAAGATAACACAACTAAACATGTTATGAAAACCTAAAACTGCCTAGATTGACATTTTGTGTAAGAAAATATAATATATTTCCATCAATAAGGTAATTCTAAAAGCATATTTACCAAATGAAGTGATGATAGATTATATTTGTAAACCAGTGGATACAAACATATTTGTTATAGTTTTTGAAGCAACAAGCATCGATAGTGTTTTACAAATAGCTTTACAAGCATAGAGGTATTGAATATTACACGAGTTTCATGCAGCTCAACACGGTTGTGTTTCATCTCTTGTACAAGGTTGATCCTATTTAACACAACTTCACACGAACCTAATACGATTCATCACGCAATATTTATAGATAGATTCAATCCCATACTATTAATGTGTTATATGAAACGCTAGTAAATAATGTCTCCAGTGCTAGCTTAAGGTTGCGTTCGCTGTCTAATCTGGATGGATCCAGGTTTATCGGAATTGGAACGACGATGGCACATTTATGTTGTTTGGTATTAACATCTAGGCATTATTTTGGCACTATCTTTGATTTCCAATTATATATATTTGAATTATATCTGTGATAGGGTATTCTAATATATTTTAATTAGTTGCAGTTTGCTTTAGGTTTAATTTTCTTAAATAACAAGATGTTAAGGTATTTGGCTGTTTTATAATATTTGTTTTAAATTAGTTGGGAAAAATAAGCCTATTAGAATTATTTTAAGACAAACTGACACAAATTAAATTATTCAATTCAGACTAATCTAGATTGATCCAAAATGAACATCGAACGCATCCACTGTGTTTCATATATCATGGAAAAGGATTAAGTATAAAATTTGGAAGCTATTCCAACGTAATCCTCACCAAGGAAGTGGTCTCTTGTACATGAGGTGCGACTGAAGAGGACCTCCCGCCATGCGCTGGGGCTGTTGAGCGGGAAAACCTCCCGGTTGTTGCAGATGTGGGGGGCGACGCGGGGGTTGTGGGGACTGTTCGTCGTTGCTCTCTGTGCTTGAGTCCGGAGGATGAAACTGGAACTCGGCGCCTGATTGGTTGAAATTAGACAAATAAAATTATAATATGTTGAATGTATGCATCAAGGAACAAAGAAGTGTTCTGGAGGTGTTCCAGAAGAACTCGATCAATATTCGTAAAAAATTAACAAATTAAAATAGATTACCTAACGAGTAATAAAGGAGGGTTTTGTAAGGATGGTCACATAATTTGAACATTTTCCGAAGCCATCCAAAATTAGCCACTCCACCGATGTGTCGAAGGAGGCTAACCAAACAAATCTTACGTCAAACAGATAAATAGGAACGGAAGGGGTGAAAATTGTTTAATCTATTTGTAGTAGAAAAACTCATTGGATTGTCAAGAAACAAAAAATGTCTTAAAGTTAAGAGCCTTTAAATATTCAATCTATCTGCTACATAGATACTATCGCTTCTAGACAACATTTAATACACGAACCAGTAACCATTGACCATGATAAGTTCACTGATAATGAGCAGACACACATTGTAAAACTAAAATCCTTATTTAAAGGTAAACAATAAAGCCAAAATAAATTATCTTGTAATGGTTCGAAGGAAATAAATAATAACAAGTATGAGGAACTAATTTGATCACCTCTTCTCAGTCTCACAGGAACCTTGTACTGCTGAACCCCAGGCTGGGAAGGCCTCATGATGTAGCCTTCGTCAGAAGCTTCGTCCAGCTCTCGTTCACTCTCGGAGCTCCTGAGACCTTCATCCAGAGTCGTGTCTTTCCCGCCCAAGACTCGACCTTCGCTGCGACTGCGCTCGTGGTTGTAGTTGCGGAGGGAGCGAAGGTGGGACACGGCCAGGGTTTGTTGGTTTGATAAGTCTGGCGAACGGAGGTGGGTTGATCTTGTTTATATTGTTACAAGCAATATTTTTTTGATCTTAGTTTAATGCAGAAATGAGATAAAAAGTGTTTGCCGTTTTCATAAACCACGTGTTATTAAGCAATTATAGTCCAACTAAATAACCACTTTAGACAGGTGCCTTCTAAGCTCTAAAAATGGATCGATTTAGTGAAATTACCTCTGCTGAGAAAAACTACGACTGAATAGGATCAGGCATATGTTGAATGTATATTTAGTTGACATTGTGGGTAATGTAGTGAGGTTGTGTTTCTTTCAGTCTGTTTTGGTAAATGTTAAGGTATAGATGGTGGTTCTGTCTGAGTCTGGTTACGTGTACATCAGTGCTATAAGAGGAGTATATAAATAGTGTTTGTTGTGGTATAGTTCGTTCGTGTTATCTGTTTGAAATTGAGCTTTTGCTATGTGGTTGTGGAAATGTTTGTGAGTGTTGATTAATGGGATGGATGAGGAGGAGGAATGTTTTGATAAATATGGATTAGTATTTTAATAAGGGAATCTTTTTCTGTCTGGGGGAGTAGGATGAGTTGTTAAGAAAATTGCATGGGTAGTCACTGGTCAGGGTGTGTGTGCTTGGCGATGAATCAAGGCCCTCTCATGCTGAGGTGACTTTTCATAGTGTAGGGTATGGGACTTATTGCGTTTCCAGTGGCTATGATAAGAACTATTAAAAGTGAATGTAACCTTAATTCTTACAGAACAATAACAATAATTATAAAAATAAATGATAATAATGATAAAAATAATAATTATAAAAATAATAATAATTATATTGATAATAATAGTAACAACAATAATAATAACAATATCAAAAATAATAAAAATAACAATAATACTAACAACAGAAATATTAGATATGATATTAATAATAACCATACCTGTACTAGCCACGGAAGAGTCCATAACCTTGGCCCTGTGTTTAGTCCCAGTGGGAGGTCCCTCCAAGCAGTCCTGGTGCCCGAAGGTGTGGAATTGAAGAGAGTAGTCGAGGGTGCCGGTGCCTAGGTGGCCTCCAGACTCCCTCCTGTCCTCCCCAGGGAGGTTGAAGGTGGCGTACGGACATATCTCGTAATTGTTTTCCTCCACCTCCACAGATTCGCACGAGACTGATAATTATAATAATATAATAATAATTAGTAATAATGCTAACAACCAATAATAATAACACCAATATCAATTAATAGTTGTAATAACACAATACTAATTAGTAATAATGCTAACAACCAATAATAATAACACCAATATCAATTAATAATTATTATAATACAATACTAATTAGTAATAATGCTAACAACCAATAATAATAACACTAATATCAATTAATAGTAATAATAATAATATGGATAAATACGAGACTTTTTATCATAAAGTTAAGCAATAAAATTATGAATTGTGTGCACAGCTTCTAAAACATTTGATTAAGAAGAGAAACAAAAGAATTATAAGCAGATACTAGTGTTCATTTAAAATGCTTTATAATGAAAAAACCTTTGTAAGCTTCGTCATGTTTGTTTCTCGCAGCGGGAGAAAGTTGTTCCTGAGATTCATGGAGGTGAATCTTCTTCCTGGATGGCTTGGCGAACCAGTTCACCTTTCGAGGTGTGGTCTTATGTGGAGTGGGTGCGAAGAACTTTTTGTCTCCCTGCTCGACAGAGGTCTGCTGCTTCACCACGTTCTCCTTTCGCAAGCACGATCTATAAAAAGCATCAAGGTGTTGTTTTGTGTTTTCAAGAGAACAGAATGTAGCAAATTTCTAAAGAAAATGTATGTGTTCAATAGAGGCTACAGTAATTAGAAATCGTTAGCAAAGCGAACCCTTTGATAAGGTCCCGATATTTTTGCATTTTCTGAAAGCCTAATTATGCAAAATTTTAAATATTGCTAGCAATTGTAGCCGTTATTAATAAAAATTACAATATTTTATAATTTTAAAAGGCTTTTACGCCATAATGAGGCACTTTTTCCATGTGGAACTGTGTGTGAGGTGACGAGCTGCCCATTCATCCTACATAAAACAAAACAGAATCCTATTACGTCAAATCATACAGGCCACAACTCATCAACCCAATGATATTTTAATGTTTTGTAAGAGTTGAAGTGAAGTTGGTCAGAGATAATCCCATAATACACCTTTTTAAAACGTAGAATGCTGGTTTGATGGTCACAGGCATGCAACGAACGCCAGTAAAACAATGAGTATAGGCGTGTTGTGGAATTGTTATAAAACAAAGTTTCAGAAACGTTAGATGTTTATTAGTTGAAACAAATTTGTTTTAAATATGTTCATATTATGTTATTTTGAAGTTAGTTTTATTAAATATTGTCCGGCAAATTGTTATTACACGTACCAAATATTATACAGGTTCTTATATAACGTTATACAAACGTTACAGGAGTTGTGAAATTCATTGTAAGACGTTGCGACAACGTGGAATGTTCAGTGCAATAGTATATTAATGAATGTCCAGAAATAGTACAGCGGATGAATTAAGTTTTAGTGCATTTTTTTTTATATAAAAGTATGAATTTTGACAGATATATCCCAATAAATTATTATAACTTATGGGTTCATTGCCCATTTGTTCACTGGTCACAATGGCCAATTTAGGGCAGTTGAGCAATGGTCCCATATTAAAATTTGATGAATTCTGGATGTCCATTCTTTTTTTTGTATTTTTATGCAAAAAAGGTTTTTTTTTAAAGTTATTATTATTATTATTAAAAAATCTACCCACCCTCTTGAAATGGCAATGGCGACGCATGTGAGCAAGGCGAGGGTACAGGCGACGCCAGACACAATTGGCGCCAAGACATGAGGATCCAAAAGACCGGCATGAAGAAGTCTTCTGTCGTCCACCTCGACGATCGACTGCGCTCCCAACGTTACTGGAAAAGGTTGGTATTGTCAAGTTAATTTCTATGTATGGGTCATTGTAATGTTTTTTTCAGCTGCAAAGTTGGTTTCTTCCTGTATAATCATGGTAATATTTTTTTAGGTGCAGCGTTAGTTTGTTTTCAGTTAAAGTAATGTTTATATGGCAATAGCTAGCTAACCCAACATCTGTTTCAGCTTATAACATATTCCAAAAACTTATTGCTAAACATTTTAAATAATACCATCCACTGATAACGTTTTATGGAACTTTTTATTTTACTAATATTTTCGTTTTCAATCAATCAATAAAAGAACGACATCCACCTAAAACATAAATTGTCAAACATGATAAGAACAAATATGCGTTTACAGCTGACAAACCTGGCTACGTGGTAAAACTTAGCAAATTGCTCAAATTGAGTAAATCTTCTTCGTTGTATTTTGCTAAGGTTTTCTGACAGGCTTATCAGTTATTGAAGCCATGCAATGTTATAATTACCATCAACTTTTTTCGAAAGCTAAATAATTAAGATTTCAGCAAGTTTGAAGCACATGAAAACTGGATCAAGAACGACATTTCATAAAAAAAAAACAGATTAATTGACGCATTGGCATCCCACCTCCTGTAAGCGACGTGGTAGCAATTTTGTAAGTGACTGCCGTGACTCCGGCAGAATTTTTGGCGGTAATCCTGACTTGGTACCACGTCAATGGAGACAGATTCGTAATCGGGAAAAGACTGAGGGAGCCGGGGACCATGGCGGAGGAGGGGCCCTTGGAGGAGCCGTGGGAGAGGTGGCTGATGGAGAAGGTGGAGATGGGACACCCCCCTGACTCCCACGTGTATAGGTGGAGGGCGATGGAGGAGGAGTTCACACTCACTAGGTCCTCCGTCGGAGGTGTTCTTGGGGCTGGAGAAAATTAAACGTTTCTTTAGTTTTTTGTGTAATTATTTTCAACTTCAATACATTTATTTCATACATCTACATATACAATTTATAGTTCCCAAGCTTTAGAATTGCTTTCTTGTGGATAGATTTTTCAAAACAACTTTAATTAATTGTTTTTGTATAAATTAATCTGCACATGGTGGATAGAATAAAGTTTTAAATTGTTTTTATTTTACAATGTAGCCGTTTTATTTTTTGTGCTGAAATAAATTGCTAATTTGTTTTAATTGTGAAGTGCAACAGAATAATTTTTATGAATCTTGGCGTTACATAATTTTTTCTGGTTGATTGATGAACTGACAACCAATGAACGGGCGGATCACGTATAGAATCGCCCACTCTTGCTTGTCAGATAAGCTAAGCCACATTAGATGATAATTATGACATTGATGAAGTAAATATATTTTTTACTCACAGTCCATCCCATTGGGACACAACTAAAAATCATTTTCAGGACAAAACATTCGACAAACACAAACCTGTTCCCAGTGTTCTAGTAGTGATTATAGCCGAAGGTTCTCCCCGTCCCACAGTGTTGATTGGGGTGAGTATGAGCTGATAGGTTGTGCCACAAAGCAAAGGCTTCAAAACGTACTCGTGCATCTCTCCGTCGATTTCCCTTTCTCGCCAAACCTGCCTCGATGGATCGTGGTCTACGTCATTCGTCTCGAGGATTCGGTACCTCAACACATATTCTGTGGGAGGTGATTCATGCATTAGATTTTGTATAGCGAAAATATGCCATTCTGTCGTGATTTACAAAAACAATTAAATACAAACACCTTTACCCAAATTTGATTTATTGCCTAAAATATTATCTAAATAAAAAAGATATCTAAATATTATCTAAATAAAAAAGATAACTAAATATTTAAATAAAAAAGATTCTAAATATTAGAATAAAAAACATTTGAAATATTATTCTGGCACAACAACCCACCAGTCACAGACAAGCCTCCGTCTCCGGCCAGCTTCCATGCCAGATGAACGGTGTTCTCGGTCGTGTAGTGGACACTGACGGTGGGGCGGGAAGGCGGCGAAACGACCTGGACATCCCACACGATGTAGTCGCTTCCGTAAGTGTTTTGTGCGGAGCAGTTGTATTGGCCGGAGTGGTGGTTGCTCAGAGTGCTGATGAACAGCGAGTTGTCGGCCAACATCTGGGGAAATTATTTAGATTTTCTAATCATGGGTGTCATTTTTCACTTTATTTCATAAATCAAAAAGGTTTACTGTGAAATGGTTTGCATGAAAAAACATACAAATAATTCTATAACACTATATGTATTGGTAAAAACAAAAATTGAAACATAGCAGTCGAGTTTTTATAGTTTTAAAATACAAACAAGTATTTAAACATAATCATAACTGCTTGTGACTTGTATTTAAGGTCACAAAATAAAACTGAAACTTAAGTCGTGGTCTCGAACCAACTTTTCTTTAGCTATAACAACATTTTTAACATTCATCTTATTTCTTGCTCTGTGAAAGTGTACTAAAATACTTGGTTACTTTCTTGAAATTCCAAGCACAATTATTTTTAGTCTTAACAATTATTATTCAAGACAAACCTCTTCCGATGGCTTCCAAGTAACTTTCGGAGCGGGGGAGCCAATGACTCGACAAGGCAACTGAAGAGGGGAACCATGGATACCTTGGATCCTCTGACCGAAGGACCGAATACGAGCTTTCACTGAAATGGTTTTTCATCAGAGGTGATGTTAAGGTTGTTTTGTTCTTTAAATACTGTGAGGGTTTAAAGATGTTTTGTTTCGAGTAAAAGTGTTTTCTACTGAAGATGATGTCAGTCGACATCGAAATATATATAGAAATATTAAAATATAAATATAAGAAAACATCGATAAAGTGTTAATTCCTAAAAATGTTTATTTAATTTATAAACTTTTTTATTCTACCGTACTTGTTAGTTAATATTTTTTCATAAATCAAGGCAACATTGAGTAAATAATATTTAAGGTTTAATTTTAATGACAAAATTGGATGATAAACGATATGAATTGTTAAGGCATGAGATGTAAACAATATTAATAAGACATTAGAGTTAAATGCATTGGGTGGTACATCACCCAATCTTACGTGAAGCATTATTAAATTTAATAAGAATTTATGACATTTGAAAACAACACCGAAAACATTTGACTAACTTTTATGTCTAAGTTAGTCAAAACTAACATCATCAAATTGACTAACTATTTTTTAACAATGTAAACTTTTTTATTGATTGAATCAACTAAAAAGTGTGCATTCTTAAAAAAAGTTAATCAGTTTGATGATGTTTGTTTTGACTAGCTTAGACTTAAAAGATGGTGAAGTGCTTTTAGTGAATGGATGGTGAACCCTAAAGGTGAACCCTAAAAGTGAACCCTAAAGGGGAACCCTAAAGATGAACCCTAAAAGTGACCCTAAAGGTGAACCCTAAACGTGAACGCTAAAGGTGAACCCTAAAGGTGAACTCTAAAGGTAAACGCTAAAGGTGAACCCTAAAGGTAAACGCTAAAGGTGAACCATAAATGTAAACGCTAAAGGTGAACCCTAAAGGTGAACCCTAAAGGTGAACCCTAAAAATGAACCCTAAAGGTGAACCCTAAACGTAAACGCTAAAGGTGAACCCTAAAGATAAACGCTAAAGGTGAACCCTAAAGGTAAACGCTAAAGGTGAACCCTAAAGGTGAACCCTAAAAGTGAACACTAAAGGTGAACCATAAAAGTGAACCCTAATGAAATCCTTACCGGGTAATCCTGGGTTCACGGTCATCTCTCTGGACTGAACGCCCTCCCCAACCCTTGTGCTGGCTGTCACCCAGACGGTGTAGTGAGTGTTGGGGTTCAGTTGAGGAATCTCGCGACTCAGTTCGTCCCATCCAAGGTTACTCGGGGCATCCAAGGTTATCACTTCCGGTTTTTGCTGTAAAATAAATGATTACATGATTTACATGATAAGAAATAAACAAATAAATAAATAAATGATTACATGATTTACACGATAAACAAAAAAATAAATGATTACATGATTTACATGATAATAAATAAACAAACAAACAAGTAAACAAATAAATACATAAATGATTACAGGATTCACATGATAAAATCTAAACAAACAAACAAATAAATAAATGATTACATGATTTACATTATAAACAAATAGATTAATAAACAAATAAATAAATTATTACATGATTTATATGATAAGCAAATAAATGAATATAAAACAAATAAATAAATGATTACATGATTTATATGATAAGCAAATAAATGAATAAAAAACAAATAAATAAATGATTACATGATTTACACGATAAAAAATAAACAAATAAATAAATAAATGATTACATGATTTACATGATAAACAAATAAACAAATAAATGAATAAACAAACAAATAAATAAATGATTACATGATTTACATGATAAGAAATAAACAAATAAATAAATAAACAAATAAACAAATAAACAAATAAACAAATACACAAATAAACAAATAAATGATTACATGATTTACATGATAAGAAATAAACAAATAAACAAATAAATAAATAAATGATTACACGATTTACATGATAAGAAATAAACAAATAAATAAATAAATGATTACATGATTTACGTTATAAACAAATAAATACATGATTTACATGCAAAACAAATAAATAAATGATTACATGATTTACATGATAAACAAATAAATAAATGATTTACATAATGAACAAATAAATAATGATTACATGATTTACATGATAAACAAATAAATAAATGATTTACATGATAAACAAATAAATGAATAAACAAATAAATAAATGATTACATGGTTTACATGATAAACAATAAATGAATAAACAAAAAAAATGATTACACGATAAAAAATAAAAAAATAAAATATAAATGATTACACGATTTACATGATTTACGTGATAAGAAATAAACAAATAAACATATAAAAAAAATGATTACATGGCTTACATGATAAATCAAAAAATGAATAAACAAACAAATAAATAAATGATTACACGATTTACACGATAAAAAATAAACAAATAAATAAATAAATGATTACGGGATTCACATGATAAAATATAAACAAATAAATAAATAAATAAATGATTACATGATTTACACGATAAACAAATAAATTAATAAAAAAAAACAAATAAATAAATCATTAAATGATTTACACGATACACAAATAAATGAATAAACAAACAAATAAATAAATCATTAAATGATTTATATGATAAACAAATAAATGAATAAACAAACAAATAAATAAATTTTTACATGATTTACATGATAAACAAATAAATTAATAAACAAAGAAATAAATAAATCATTACATAATTTACATGTTAAAAAAATAACAAATAAACAAACAAATAAATAAATATATACACGATTACACGAGTTAAATATTAAACAAAACATTTGAATGTAAAAATAATTTATAATCAGTGTACGCAATCACTGTCAATGACTTAAAATGTAAATTAAGCCTCGTTGGTCTGGTTATTACTGGGATGGTTCAGCGTTTCGAGCAACAGATGCTGTTGAAGCTGTGGCAGTGAATGTGCGTTGCACCCATACCTTATCCATTGGGTAAACATGATTTAAGAAACTAAAGTTTTTGATGTTTATTATTCGTTGATTTAAATGTAGATTTCAAGGTTTAATTAAAATAGCCTAATTAAGGTTGAAATGTTTTTACAAAAGTGATACAAGGATGGAAGAATATTTAACCATTAACCATTGCATACCTGACCTGTTATTGCATAAGGGACTAAAACTCATTAACGCTAAACATGTAAGCCCACAAAAAATAAGGTCATAATGCCTACAATGAACAAAGTTTACATTAAACATAAGCCTTATTAAATGTCCGAAATAAGCTTTAAAGGGTTAGTTAAACTAATTAATTAATTCAGGGAGCAAAGGGTTAAAAAATAATCAAAAATGCTGAACAAACCTGATGTGAATTAATGGGCCTAAAATAAACATTGTAATGGAGCAGCGCCCCATTAGGCCTATCTGGAGGCAACCACGTGACTGTAATTGATCTTTCACCGCTGTTCATCACCTTTATGTCAGGGGGAGGGCCTGGCACTGTGAAAATAAAAACAATAATTAAAACAATGCTTATAAATAATAACAATTATAATAAGATTTACGAAATTAATTATAATTAATAATAATAATAATAGTATTTACAATATTAATTATAACTAATAATAATAATAATATTTACGAAGTTAATTATAAATAATAATAATAATATTTACGAAATTAATTATAACTAATAATAATAATAATATTTACGAAGTTAATTATAATCAATAACAATAATAATGATATTTACAAAATTAATTATAACTAATAATAATAATAATATTTACGAAGTTAATTATAAATAATAATAATAATATTTACGAAATTAAT
>JARUHE010319320.1:0-10000 GCA_031471125.1 Archaeomysis grebnitzkii | reverse complement strand
TAACACCATACAAAAATGGAACCTGTTTTATGTTAATACTTTCAAAAAATGTTGTTTTATGTTAACACCCTACAAAAATTGAATGTGCTTTATATTAATACCTTAAGAAGATTTAGTCTAATGTTAACACCCTACAAAAAAACGAAATATGTTTTATGTTATTACCTTAAACGTATGAAGTTTGTTTCTCATAATACCCTACAAAAATGGAATATGTTTTATGTTAATACCTTAAGGCTTAAACACATGCAGTTTGTTTTATCTTAATTCCCCTAAAAAATGGAATATACTTTATGTTAATACCTTAAAAAGATGTAGATGTTACGTTAATACCCTACATTTTTCGATAATAGCTTGAGGAAGCTTTATATTTTGTTGACAATACAAATTACAAAACATGATTACAATTATTCTTAAATTTTTCACATTGGAAATTTAGTCAAACATAAATAAACGTAACAAATTAATTAATTAACAAATAATTTGCATGTCACACAAAACACAGAACCAATTTAATGATATCTTCTATTTTTTAAAATGAAACTAATTTAAATTTTGATTGGATTCTAGATTTAAAATTATATTCTATTTTAAATAGCTCTTAGAGCTAATCAAAGTTATAGTTTTGTTATCAGATTTATTTGAAAAAATAATGTATCAGTAAAGTTTTATTTCTTAGATTAGAATGGTTGGCAAAATAAAAAAAATACCAAAAAACTGCAACGTCATACAAAAATGTGGAAACTTTCACACGAGTTATGAAAAAAAACAATAAAATTTCAGGAGTTGAACTAAGACAACAATATCCGACATTTCTCTTCGATATTCAAGGTAAAAATAAACAATTAATCCTTCCTGTCCTGAAAAATCCAGAGTATTTCTCCATTTTTAGATAAGTTAGCGTAATAATTGATTAATACGTTTTTTGTTTACTCCAGATTGAATAGGGGAGACTTTAAAAATACAAAGTACACGAAGAATATAATAACAATTCACTGTTTAATTTACTTATTCATAATAAATTATATTATAGTTGTATATCTTAGATTAGATATTATTTATCAAAAACTTGAATGAAAATATTATTTTAAATAAAATTTGAATTGGTTTTTCTTTCTTTAATTTTCTTGAAAATCAGAAAGGTTTTCTTCAATTTAATATTTGAAGGTTTTCGAGATGTCTTTCATTTACATTTTGATTAACTTTCTTGATGCTGCAATCTATTCACGTGTATGAGTCCTTTCTCTACCACACCATTTATATTTCCTCCAATCTGCTTCAATCTCACCATTTATATTTCCTTCAATCTGATTCCTCAAAACATTTCAAAGATATATAAACAATTAGACAAGACCTTACAGTGGTTGGAAAACTAAAAGAAGGAAGAACGTTGGTAGAACTACGAATAACAAAATAATAAATATAATTTAAACACATTTCCATCGAATAAATTTATTTCTATTACTGATATCATTTTCATCATCATAATCAACAACCATTGCACTATCATCACCATGTTGTTTGTATCGACCCAACTCCATCCTCGACAAAGAGGATCGAGCCCTCATGACCATCAGATGATCAGATCTGACCATCGGGTCAGAAAGCCTCCGGGGCGATATCTGTCCGCAAATGCGAGCATACGATGTGTATTGTTGTGTTGTGTGTATGGTGTTGGCACAGCGTGCACTTTGGTAAGGTATTGGACTTTGGAAATCTTTTGTGTAGGTATTCAAGTAGGTGTGGTGATTTATTTATTGTGTGCGAGTGTTTGTTCGGTGCTGAACTGTTTGGTTGTCTGGCGTTGGTGTGTTTCGTTACTGTTTCTTGTGTTGTTGTATTGTTTGGTGTGTTGACTATGCTGGTGTTGTGTCTTAGTGGGTGGTTTAATTGTTTTTTTTATTGTTTGTCTTATGTGCCTAGGGTTGCTGCCTTGTTGTGGAGCCTGTCAGCATAGATCGCAACATCTAAACCCTGTTCTCTTCCTGGGGAGGAATGTGTTTTAACACTACCACCATCATCATCACCATCACCATCACCATCACCATCATCATCACCACCACCGTCACCATCACCATGACCATCACCATCACCATCGCCATCACCATCATCATCATCATCACCATCATCATCATCATCAACATCATCATAATACCATACATAACATCATCATAGCCATCAGAACTTACACCATCATCACCATCTTCATTGGGCAAAGGCTTGTTAGGATTTTGTGATGTATACAAAATGTAAATAAAAACTCACAGCTTTGAGTAGGAGAACTTTTTCATTTGAAGTGAGTGATTCCTCCTTCATTGAAGAGTTTGAATCATTAGGCATTGCAGAGTTTGAATCATTAGGAATTGAAGAGTTTGAATCATTAGGCATTGAAGAGTCTGAATCATTAGGCATTGAAGAGTCTGAATCATTAGGTATTGAAGAGTTTGAATCATTAGGTATTGAAGAGTTTGAATCATTAGGCATTGGATAGTCTTGATGTATAGTATCATTCTGTGGCAGTTAATTTCTTACTTTAGTTGAATAGTGTTAATAATAGTATTACTAGTATTACTAGTAATAAGAGTATTAATAGTGTTAATAGTAATAATACTATTAATATCATCGATAGCATTAATAATGTAGTGTTAATAACAGCATTAATAATAATCACTACTATAATAAGAAGAAGTTATGCATGTCTGATGCAATCCAGAAAGGTTGGTAGCTTAGGAAATATGTATAAAAAAAGGTATGCAATCTTCCAGTTTAAAGGTGGTAATTATAGTATTAAAAGTACTAAACCTAAAATTACCCTACACATTGAAAAAGTACCTCCTATTTATTTTATATAAGTATTCAAATAAGAGGTACTATAGGAAATCACCAAACACTGCCTGGTCCAACTCTATCGTATGTAAAATGAGTTTATGATTTGATATGTGATGAGGAACAAGTTACCTACATACAAATTTTGATATGAAATACCCTATTTCTTAGTACTTTTTTGATGATATGTTGCCATAATTTATTACCACTGATAAACTGGAAGTACACTGAAAGGTGTTTAATTAGAATACTACTTTGATGTTGACTATTTTGAAACTACAAACAATACATAGCGAAACCAGGGAAAATGTATCATAACAGAAATATTACAATTTAAATGTTAAAAAACGTAAAAGTTTTTTTGTTCATATGTATTAGAAATTGCTATCTTATAATCATGTATTAAATAAAATTGAATGCTTACAATAAATAAAACAATATTTTATAATCAACATGGTGGATAATGTTGATACCAAAGGTCTGATAGTAACGAAGGATATATTTATTGTGTAACTAACAAACAGCTTGAAAATGGTCAAAAAATGATAGAATCATTTTCTAAAATACACCTGGCTATCCAATATGAGTACCACAGTGAGTTTAAAATACAAATGTAATACAAAAGGATCCGGGCCAGATACGGGCTTGCCTAGTAATAATAAAACAAATAACAACTCAGCCGGACAGTAAACAAAAAGTTGAGGAAAGGCTAACATAGTTTGAGAAGAAGGGAAAAGACAATCTCGTGGAAGTTAACACATCAACTAAATTATGAATTTATACAAAAATTTTAAATACTAATAGAAAAGAGTTGGTGTCTCACCCACATGGACACCTAAATTATGTATGATCCATAGAATGTGAAATTTTCTGATATCGGATTCCTGGTATCATCGATATTCAAACTGTTTCTTACGTAATGGTAAAGGCAACAATGTGGATATTTGAATAAAAGGAATAAAATAGCCTGATTTACGATGAGTTATTAAGAGGAAATCTATCACAATGGCCAAAAAGTTTATCAATTGGTAGATAAACATTGGATAATGAACTAAAATTTGTATGATATATTTTCGTAGGATTATTCCTATAAGATTGTTGTAGAAGAACAATTAAAAAATAAAAACTACATGTAAAAACTCACAAAATAAATAATTTTGTTCAATAGCTGGGCGGCTTTGGTTTCCTGTAGGAAAATGAACGGTAAATGGTAATTACACTTCTGTTTATTTGAATTATCTTTTGAAAAACTGATTTGTTTTTAGCAAAAATAAAATAGAAGACGTTTCACTAAAGAATATTTTTAGCAAAACAAAAAAATTACATAATTTTTCTGTGCATTAATTCTTTCTACATCCCAAGATGCAGTGAAGCAATGTCTAGGTTATTTATGGCTAAGTTTAGGTTAATTATGGCTATGTTTAGGTTAATTATGGCTATGTTTAGGTTAATTATGGCAATGTTTAGGTTAATTATGGCTATGTTTAGGTTAATTATGGCTATGTTTAAATTAATTATGGCTATGTTTAAGTTAATTATGGCTAATTTTAGGTTAATTATGGCTATGTTTAGGTTAATTATGGCAATGTTTAGGTTAATTATGGCAATGTTTAGATTAATTATGGCTATGTTTAGGTTAATTATGACTATGTTTAAGTTAATTATGGCTATGTTTAAGTTAATTATGGCTAGTTTTAGGTTAATTATGGCTATGTTTAGGTTAATTATGGCAATGTTTAGGTTAAGTATGGCTATGGTTAGGTTAATTATGACTATGGTTAGATTATTATGGCTATATTTAGGTTAATTATGGCAATTTAAGGTTAATTATGGCTATTTTTAGGTTTATATGGCTATGTTTAGGTTAATTATGGCTATGTTTAGGTTAAGTATGGCAATTTAAAGTTAATTATGGCTATGTTTAGGTTTATATGGCTATGTTTAGGTTAATTATGGCTATGTTTAGGTTAATTATCTCTATGCTTAGGTTAATTATGGCTATGTTTATGTTAATTATGGCTATGTTTAGGTTAATTATGACTATGTTTAGGTTAATTATGGCTACGTTTAGGTTAATTATGACTATGGTTAGGTTAATTATGACTATGGTTAGGTTATTATGGCTATGTTTAGGTTGATTATGGCAATTTAAGGTTAATTATGGCTATGTTTAGGTTTAAATGGCTATGTTTAGGTTAATTAAGGCTATGTTTAGGTTAATTATGGCAATGTTAGGTTAATTATGGCTATGTTTAGGTTTATATGGCTATGTTTAGGTTAATTATGGCTATATTTAGGTTTATAATCTCTATGATTAAGTTAATTATGGCTATGTTTAGGTTAATTATGGCTATGTTTAGGTTAATTATGACTATGTTTAGGTTAATTATGGCTACGTTTAGGTTAATTATGGCAATGTTAGGTTAATTATGGCTATGTTTAGGCTTATATGGCTATGTTTAGGTTAATTATGGCTATGTTTAGGTTAATTATGGCTATGTTTAGGTTAATTATGACTATCTTTAGGTTTTATTATGGCTACGTTTAGGTTAATTATGGCTATGGTTAGGTTATTATGGCTATGTTTAGGTTATTTATAGCTATGTTTAGGTTAATTATGGCTATGCTTAGAGATCGTTGAAGCAATATTTCCTGAGACAGTATGAATGAATGAATGAATGGTAGAATCTTTATACCGTAGAAAACTAAACTATTTTATATAAGGAAAAGTGAATCTCTTCTTTACATTTTTTCAGTGTGTATCCTATGTTTAATTCAGAGGATCCACATTGTATAAAGAAAAATTGATGTGAAGGAGTGGCCGAAAAGGAATGCAGTCTCTTGGTGTCACTTGCCAGTTTTTTCATCTAATTTTCTTAATTTTTTTACAATTTTGTGTCACTAAAATCCTATATGTATTTTAATGTATTTTTTTATTGGCAATAAACATATATCTTTCTTTCTTTCTCTCTTTATATCGTGTTGCAAAACTTATAAAGCTTTGGCTAAAATTAAGGGGCAAGTTTATATTATATATTGAATACTATGATTGAGACTGATGTATTTCTTCCTGGCATTATACAAATAGACATTTTTGCATACATTCTATCAATAATAAATATATGTCTTCAGTTTGCTTATTATAAGAGACCTTTTGTTTGTTTACATACTGGAGACTAAGTTGGCACAAGTCAAAAGTTCTAAGTTAGTTTTCAATGTGTGATACTAATGTTTTTTCATATTATTTATGTGGTTATCTAAACATTAACTTGTAAGTAGTGCATTTTTTGGTAAAAATATGTTTGAACAAACTATTTCCTGAAACTTGAAGAGCTCAAATCATTACATTGTTAAGAATGAGATTATCCTAAGTGAAAATTGCAGAAAGTTGAACTGCTAATGAAATGGTGTACGAACGACAAGTTAGCTCACAAGCCATGATGGTCAAGGTCAAGAAAGTGCACAACTCTGAGGGAAGGCCGATTGCTAAGAATACACATGTCTGGCCGATAGGAAAACATCTTCTAATATATCTGCTGAGTTCCGATCAGCAATAAACAAAGACCTTTCAAGATGCACAGGGAGAAGAGCATTGTTAGAAGCTGGGTTCAAAGGATGCACGGCGAAAAATAATCCGTGGCTGCCACAGGTAAACAAGAAGAAGGGATTGTCTTCCCCAATTAATTACGCTCGTAGTATTGGAAACATTGTATATTACATTTTATTGGGTACCCAAAATTATCAGTAAAATTCGTATTTTTCCTCAAATCCTTGGAGCCCCTGGAGATTTATATGTTCATCGAAGAGTTGAGGAACCTTATGATCCGCGGTATGTTTTCCCAACAGTAAAATTTTGAGGTGACAGTGTAATGATTTGAGGCTGCACATTGTTTTTGGTCTAAGATTGTTGTTTACTTATGAGGTCGGAATGGAATCCAACACTTACACCAGCATGTTAGCATTAGACCAGTTCTATCAACCTTACTTATCTTAGATGAAATCTTCAAAACCAGATTGTATAATCTTCCAATAAGACAACACTCCAGAGTTGATTTGTAAAGAGGTGATATTGATGGTATGGTCCCCTCAATCTACAGACATCAACCCCATTGAAAATGTGTGGTCACACCTGGCCATAAGAATGCGGGTGCACAGATGTTCCTAAAAAAGCGAATATACAGCCCGTTTTCATGAATAATGGGAGACAGTTAAGGCATCCTACGGTGCCACCTTAGTGTCAAGTATGACACATAAAAGCTGCTTTAAAAGAAAAATTGATACAACCCAAACTTTAATTAGCGATGTAATATACGCAAAAATGTTTACTTTTTATGTTATGCCAAGCATAAAAAATTAATTAGAATCACATTATTTACTTTTTATACCTGCCCCATAGCTTTTCCCAAGCTAGATATTCAAACAAAATACAGTTACAACTGCTTATATTTATGTATTAAATTTTATTTAAAGCAAGGCAATAGGCCTATTTAAAGCACAACAATAAACCTATTTAAAACAACGCAATACGCCTATAAAACAATGCACTAGGCCTATTTAAAACAACGGAACAGGCCTATTTAAAACAACGCAATAAGCTTATATAAAGCAGCTCAAAAAGCCTATTTAAAACAACGCAATAAGCCTATAAAACAATGCAATAGGCCTGTTTAGAACAACTCAATAAGCCTATTTAAAATAACGCAATAAGCCTATATAAAGCAGCGCAATAATCCTATTTAAAACAATGCAATATGCCTATATAAAACAATGCAATAGGCCTATTTAAAACAACGCAATAACCCTATTTAAAACAACGGATTATGCCGATTTAAAAAAACGCAATAGTCCTATTTAAAAAAATCAATAAGCCTATTTAAAACAACGCAATAGTCCTATTTAAAAAAATCAATAAGCCTATTTAAAACAACGCATTATGCCTATTATTATTATGAATGTCCAGTGTAACTATGCAATAATGTTGTATTACATTTTAAGCACAGATTAAAACTAAATTACGTTTCTTGTTAAACAGGGTATGAAAAAAACGTTTTTTCTCCAAAAAATTAAAACAAAATTTAAGTAACGAACATTTAAAGTAAAAGTTCAATATATTTTTGAATTAGTTTTTTGGCAACCAATAGAAAAATGTTATTTATAATTACTTTTAAACATTTCTATCTTGTGCTGTGAAACTTTTTTGGAATGTATTAACTTAACTATTTGTAAATATTTCAGGCAAAGAATCTTTAACGCGAAAATGCTAACACTTACGCGCACACACACCTTTTCACACATCACAAGCTCATAGACCACAGATCAACTTCTGTGCATAGCTTAAATGCTAAAACAAAAACAATTCTTTATCAATATGGTACGATTTTCATTGAATCAATGTTAAAGAGAAATATGAATGTGTTTTAAACCCACATGCTAAAATTTTACAATTTGTGATACGTTTTTAAACGTCTATTATAGTATAAAGAAAGAAGTTTCTTTAATTAAAGAATGCTGACTCTTGAACAGCTGGTTTCTTTGAATTGTAAGTAGCTCAAGTAACACTAACATGTTTTAATTATGTTCAATAAAAATATATGGTTTCCATCCTAACTTTCACATGTAGTAATGTTTCATCAAATTTTAAAACAAGATTAAAACTAAGTTTTATTTTTCACGTAAACCAGGGTCCCAAAAATTATTTCTTCATTTCAAACGTTCAAAGAGCACATTCATTTTTTAATGGGAGTTTGGGTATTTGTTTACCAAAATAGCTTTGCAAAATGCTGTGGTAATACTATAATTTAACCCTCCTATCAACAATGTATTGAGAGTTTAATTAACATTAAATAATTCATTAATTAAAATATTAAAGTTGGATAATTAAATTTACTTCATTCACCTCAATGTATTAAACTCAATTTATCAAACTTTATTGGACTCCTTACCTAACCGAATTTTCATGTACATACATATTGTAAATATACAAACAACAGGACTATTAAAAGTATGGCAGACAGACAATTTAGATTTAGATATATATGAAAAAAAATCTAAAAAAGAAAACTGGACTAAGCTTATGTCAATTGTTTTAAATTAATTCAATTTTGGGAAAAAAATATTCTCAGCCAAGGTAATCCTTAGCTAGTATAGTTTTCTTCACTTAGGCCAGTGGTTTTTAACCTGTGGGGAATTCCCCACTAGTGGGGAATGGCCGAGTTTTCAGGTGGGGAATTTAGTGCCTTAGCAGGGCTTCCACTTTAGGGTTCGAAACTTTTGACAACTCACATGTTCTTTTACACATTATTTATATTTTTGTAAAACTTAGTGTCTGCATCATTGAAATTTGAATTTTGAATTAAGGTAAACAACTTGAAGAAATCGAGGAAGGATCAGGGCGGAAAATTTCAAACTGAGTCGACGGCGATAGTACACACATCGTATGCTATTTCTCTGCTGGTGGGAAAGAAGCCACATAGCATTGGATAGATGCTCATAATGCCGTTTCTTGTGTCGTGCTCTAGCATTTTGCTTGGCGAATCTGCTGTGTCGAAGATTAAGCAAATTTCTTTGTCCAATGACACTGGCCAGTCCCGCATTTGTGACATGTCGTGCAACATCAAGTCACAACTCTTGGCAAAGGTCAAAGCGTCACCAGTCTTTGCAATTCAGCTGGATGAGTCCGTGGATGTGGAATGCTTGTCTCTACTGATTGTCTTCGTTCGATACGCCCACGACCAGAGCATCGAAGAGGACTTGCTGCTTTGGCACCCACTGAAAACAACAACCCAAGCCGCCAACGTCATGCAGTTTGTCGAGGAATTTTTCGAGGAGGAAGGATTGGACTGGGGCAAGCTCGTCCATGCCTGCACAGATGGGGCTTGTTATGATCCGTGCGAGGTCTGGATTCAGGAAACTACTGAAGCAGTAGAATTCCAAGGTGCATCATACATCAAGAAGCGCTTGCATCAATAACGATGACACAACCGCTCAAAGAAACGCTTGACACGGCCATCAGGGTTGTGAATATTGTCAAAGAAAGCGCCCTCAACTGTCGACAATTTCAACGGTTGTGCCAGGATTTGGAATCAGACTACGAAGAGCTGCGGTTCCACACTGCCGTACGTTGGATGTCGAAGGGCAACATGTTAAGTCGGCTTGTGCATTTACTCCCCGAGGT
>JARUHE010319309.1:0-11528 GCA_031471125.1 Archaeomysis grebnitzkii | reverse complement strand
AGAGACATACAGAAACGGAGAGAGAGAGAGAGAGAGAGAGAGAGAGAGAGAGAGAGAGATAGAGAGAGAAAGAAGCAAAGAGTAGCGGAGAGAGACAAACATACATAAACAGAGACATACAGAAACGGATAGAGAGAGAACTTCCTTTTTTTTGTTTCATTGTTTACAAACAAAAAACAATAAATAAATACATTATTCGTACCTTTCTTAGGCACTAAAAATTAGTAAATTAAACATCATTTATCAAATTAGTTTTTACGACAAACAAAAATAAAACAAAATTTTACATGTCAACCTGTTGAAGATGTTTATCTCAATAACACTAATATTTTGAATGTTACAGAAAAATAGATGTTAAATGTTGAAAAAAGAAATGTTGAATGTTGAAAAAAGAAATGTTGAATGTTGAAAAAAAGATGTTGAATGTTGAATGTTGAAAAAATAAGGAAATTAAATTCATTTTAAACTCATAAATGTGGAATTTTTCAACATTAAGCTTTTATTATGATGCGAAACGTTCGGCTGAGCCTTTCTTCTAATAATTACTGAGTTATTACTTCTTTGCGGATTATTTTTATGGCTCTTGTTGTTATTATTACTACAATGTTATCATTCCTTAGGTTTTAGTACCAAGGCCATCTTAATTATGGTGTTAATAACAATAAGAATAACATTAACAAAAAAAACAATAAAAATAATAATAATAATAACAAAAACAATAAAACTTAAATAAAAAATAGTAAAAATAATTAATTAAGTAAACTTATTTAGAAAGATTTTGTTTGCTTATAATAATAACAATACAGTAGAAGACCTCTTATCCGGAATGTAGCAAAAAAATTATAAACTTTTTACAAACACCCTCAAAATGACATGTAGTGTAAGTATAACATTATCGGACTGCAAACTCAATATAAAATAACCTTATTAATGAGTTAAATGTGCAACTTTATGTAAACCTTTGGTGACCTTATGCGTTTTATTAGTGTCAGTGGCAAAACGCTTCAATTTAAGAATATTTTCAAAACTTAACTTAACATTTTTTAACCTGCCACTTATCCGCAATGCCCGAGCAGTCCGAATACGAGGTTTTATATTGTATTTAATAAAAAATGCGATGTCAACCTCTAGCGTGTTTCTTCAAACGTGAAAATAATTAGATAATATTACTTTTTTCAGTTCAAAATGTAATAATTTAATAAATGTAAATACAATCCATATCATTAGCTAAACGAAAAAGATCTTTCAGTTTAGGCAAATTATGAATGTTTTCGAATTCCATTTTTTTGTTTTTTCTTATTCTTTTTTCTCATTTATTTTTTTTCTGGACCTGGATGTTAAAGAATTATTTTCTAATATTTAGACTAAACATGAGTCAAGGCATCTAATCGAACGTTTTATTGTAATTTGTAGTAAATGGATGAGGTTTAAGATATTTTTAGTACGATGAATGTTTGACGAATTAAATATTAAATCGAAATACAATCATATTGGAGTTCAAAAATCCTTTAATAGACCAAATTGTTGTGCCTAGAACTATAAATCAAGTTTTAATGTTAATGTTAGCGTTTTAAACCCCTTCTAGAAGCAATTAGGCAGCTAGCCCACAAATTAGTAAGAAAGAAATAAAACATAAATATTATTTTAATGAATTTAGATAATTTTGCCGCATTTCAATTTTTTTATCAACAGTGTATAAAGTAAAACTTTGTTGTTTTTTTCACTGCAATAATCAAGCCTGAACATGCTTTCACTTTCCTTTTTTAAAATAACCTCTCAAGTTAAATGCGTAAATTATTCTGCAGACGACTTTTCAATACAACAATTTGGTAACTGAAATTGATTTGAATCATTGCTTGAATAAAATAATCATTTCTTCCGATACAACAACGATTATTTTTTATGTTAAATTTAAGATATTTTAAACCTTTGTCTATTTATGAAATACTATTAATCACGAACAATTGATTGTGATACAAATGTTTAATATCAAAAGGCATAATTAAATGATAAGACAACATATATTCATTATCACATAAATTAAAAAATTAACCACTTGAAATTTTTTTTATAGTTTTACAAAAATTTTCAAAGTTTGTCAGACTCTCAACAACTTCCTTGTTTAATGATGGGTAGTGTGGGCGAAAAATACAGGTATTCAAAATATAAAAGGTTTGCTTGTTGTCCTATAAAAATTGTTTGGAAATGTTATTATTTTTATTTTCGTAAGTTTTGAAGATAAACTTTGTTTTAAGGATAATGTTTTTGCTTTGCAATTTGGTTTATGTTACCTGATGTTAATGACAATTAACAACAAGTAGTTTTACTTTTTGAAAAATATATTGTAAATACTATCTGGGTGTCAGAATATGTTTGTTATCGTTGGGCTATCTATAAATATAATTATCACCACATTACATTTGGTCATTTTATATAAATGTGTATAATATCGATTTGAAATAAAACGTTTTTTTATTTGCGATTTCTATAGATAAATACAGATACGTATATATAAATTTAAATAATAATAATAATTTTAATTATAAGTAATTTATCATTTGTATATTTAGATAAATGATTACACAGATAAGATAAAATTATATACTGTTATCATATTTTTAATTCGAAATGTAAATAAAATTGTGTGTAATTATAGTTAAAATTGTATGTCGATCTTGCAGAGATAATAAAAAGATATATCTTGGGAGATCAAACGATTTTCAATAAGAAAACAATACAAGTCCATACATAATTATGATACTCCAATGATGAACTTTAACTGGGTATAAATCGATGGATAGATGGATTTTTGTAGTTAAAAAACTAGTACTATAATGTATTTTAATACTAAAAATACGTTTTAAAGAATTCAACACATTTCAACCGACCTTGTTTTCCATTGTCATTAATTAGTTAATCATTATTTAATTAATACAATTATAATAAATTATTAACAATTATGAAATTCTTAAAAATTAAAACAACTCTATATAAATCAAATTTATTAAAAGTATTTAATCAGTTTCAAGCTAAATAAGTCAAAACTATTCAATATATTTTTTACCAAGAAAAAACATTTAATATTTACATCGACTATCATATTTTTTGTAGATTTGAACAAAAATAAGTTTTAATAGTACAGAATAATAAAATAATTTATAATGTTACAAAACAAAAAAATAGTTCATAACTTTACAAAATAAGATAAAATTATAATATTAGAAAAAAGGTAAAGAGCTGGAATTACCGTTGACGTAAATCGTCAGTAAATCTGTGAACAATTTCAGAAATTTTGATTGAGATAAAAAGTTGAATTTAAACAAGTTTCAAAAGTGTCATCCATAATGACATTTTTTGATTTAATGTCGAGATAACTTTAATATAAATATTTCTGCCACTGAAATTTTAGACAAGTTCGTTTGTTTGTTGCATTTGAATATATTTCATATATAACGTTACACGCTTTGTAATAATTATGTTGAAACAAAATTTGTATTCGTTGATGTAAGTTTCAAATTTAAAACATTTTGAAAAAGGTAAATTCAATTCGATTAATATGACATATTCTTATGTATATTATTAGGTAGTTCTGTATTACAGAATAATAACCTTGTAAATATTAATAAAATGCATCTTTATATTCATTAATATACTCTGTTAACAAATTCATCTCTTCATAATCAATCTTCTAACCTAAACACCCTCGTGCACACTATCTAGTTATAAAATTATTATTATTATGCTTTGATACTGTTATATTAATAACAATAAATTGGCCACCACGATGAAGTGTTTTTTCAAACATTTCAACATTGAATAGAAAATAAAAAGAACACCGTAATACAAATCTGGTTAGAAATTGCAAGGTGGAGGAACTGCACATTGCGATTGGCCGGAGTGAGTGCGTTCGAATAATTATTATTTTATGTTGTCAAAAGCAGGGTTTAGTTTTTATCTTTTAGTTATAGAATGAAACAGAGACTTGATTATAGTTTAACAAGTACTCGTCTATTATACTTAAGAAGAAAGCTGACTATCAGGCTTAGTAAAGAGAGGACGAAGCATTGAAGAAATGTTTAACCAAATTTCAACTTGTAATACTAATGGTAGGTTAGCTAGCAATAATATTTGAGGGTACTCTGTTTACGCCCATTCATTATTTACATCCAAAGGTAGAATATAGTATAATTGTAAGTTGTTAGGTTTGAAGTAAGTTTCGGCAAGTTTGCAACTTTTCATGGGTGAATGCGCACATGTTGGCATTGTCACTCACCGGCAATAAAATCTTAACTAAATTAATTGGTTCATGCCTAACAACCTATATGATCCAAACGTATACAGTGGCAAAGCAAAACAATCCACATATTATAATACATATACATATCAATTTAAAAAAAATGCCAAAGACAGATGTCTCTCGGTAGGCACATTTACCTAGAAACTTTTCGCTCATGGAAAAGCGGTGCGAATGAGGAAGGCCCTCACCCGCATACCTTGCTGCATGCAGTAATACGACCATCCTTGTATCGTCAGACAAACAGGTTACTTAGAAGACATTTGTCTGGCCTCTTCTCACAAGGAAACCAAGAGACATGGTGCTAAGAAGAAGAAGAGAACATCTCAATCCGATTGGAAAGAGTGTTTCACCATGTGTGGCGGACATGTCAGAAAGTTATTTGGAGTGATTTGACGAGCACAGTTGAAAGATAAATCTGAATGGAGAAAACGAACTGTAACATGAAGAATGCAAGAAGGGTAAGTGATGAGGTAAGAGAGCAAAACCATGAAAGTAAGGAGGTATATATAATAAAAGAAAAGGAAGAAGAAAAAAAGATAAAACTGAATAGAAAAAAAATAAAGAAAGAACAAGAAGATAAATAAAAAAGAATGTTATAGACGTAATGAAGTTGGGTACATGTGTGTAAGAGGAAAAAATATAAGAGCTGTGGTGGTAGATGATCGGTTGGATAGAGCTTTAAACAAAAACAGTTGAAAATAAGGTTTTCAAATGATCGTTCATATTATCTTGACATCAACAATTTCACGTTTTTCTATCATATTAATATAAAAAAGATTAAATTTATTTTTTTATAAAAAGTAAAAAACATCTTAAGTGAACTCCAAACCTTTTCCTTGTTAGCGCTAATTTAATCAGGAGTCAGTTTTTTCTTCCGTTTTTACATTCCTTATCCCCAAGACAAAACCTTATTTATTGTATTTTCTCGAGAACTTCAATTAATTTAGTTTTTCTATTTGTTGAATAAAACATTTACAATTTGCGAATACGTAGTTGCTGTATCTTGATTACTAAAATGTCTTGAACACCTGATTGTATATTTTTTCATTCTCATAGAACCAAAAAAGTTTCAACTTTGGTGATCCTCTTCATGTTTATTGCAAATCATTTTCAACTTCGAACTCAAAGCTTTCTCTAATAAATAAAAAAAAATTGACGGGCTTGTATAAAAATGCACATTACTATTTGAAAATAATTTTTAGGACAGATATTTTTTCACACAAAAGAAGTAATAAATACTTATATTATTTTTTAATGAACAAAGGTATGGAAACAGAATTACAAAATATATTTCTTAACATAAATTAATTAAACAAGTTAATAAGCATATTAACATGGATTTACTATAGCCCTTTGCACGAAATACAATTAGAAAAACAGTGTTAAATTGGTGTGCTTAAAACATGACATAACTAACTATATGGATAAACATTCACACCGTAAACAAATAAACATAATCTAATACTTACATTGTAATTAACATAGACAAGAAAGTGTAAAATATAACTTAATTTAATTTATATTATCTGCACCGATATACGTTTAGTTTCAAAACGTTATATAGTAATTGTGTTATAGACAACATAAAATCATTTAAGTATTATGCTTTTCATTGATACATGAACGTACATACATAATTTGCGATTAATCACATTCGTTATTAACATTAGTGTTAACACCCTGAGAAATAAAAAAATCTAAAAATTATAAATAATAAATAAAAATAAACAAAATAAATAAATACAAATAAACACAAAGATTAACTAAACATTAATAAACACATAAAATGAACAAATACAAATGGATAAATGAAGATAGACATAATGAGTAAATAAAAAAAAATAAAAACGAGTGACTAAAATAAACAAATTGAATAAACAAAAATAACTAAAAGGATAAACTAAAAAGAAATAAAATACAATGAACAAATAAAAATAAACAAATGAGTAAATAAAAATAAATAAATGCGTAAATAAAAATAAATGTGATGAGTAAATAAAATAAATACCATTAATGAATAAAACAAATGAAATGAGTAAATAAACGCAGAATAGTCGAGTCAAAAGTTAATTGAAAAAATCCCAAATATGAACATGTCTCCGGATCTTTTTCATTGAATGGATGCTTCCATAACATCATTTTCAAAAGTGTGCAGCTATAGCATGTGTGATAATGCTTTTTCTAATAAGGTAAATTTTCTAAAAAAAAACAATTGATCAAAACAAGCTTCTACTGACCAGGGTATCAGTTGACACCGAAATATATAAAAATAATTGTTTAAAAATAAAGTAGTCTTCGTGAAACTGTATGTTTAATTTAAAAAAAATAACTAAAAAGTTTTTTCTAATAGAATGACTAAATAAAAAAGTAATAAGAGTAAATAAAAACAATTAGATGATTAAACAAAAATAAACAAAATGAGTAAGTAAAGAAATAATAAGAGTAAATAAAAACAATTAAATGATTAAACAAAAATATATAAAATGATTAAAAATTAATAAATAAACACAAATCAAATTTTAAATTAAATACAAATAAAATTGTTAAATAAAAATAAATAAAATTGTTAAATAAAAATAAATAAAATTATTATATAAAAACAAACAAAATTATTGAATAAAAATAAATAAAATGATTAAATAAAACCAAATAAAATATTAAATAAAAATAAACAAATTATAAAACATATTTAAACAATGAACAAACTAATAATAAATGTTCAAATGGTAACAAGCCTCTTCTGTATTCAAATGTGGAACCTCTTAACTTTTATCAACACCTTTCAAACGTAACTTTTGTTTAATTTGATTTTTTTCAAAAAGTTATAAATGAAATTAAGAAACCTTCGTTCAATGAATAGTTTCCCTAATTTAAATATTTTACGGAAAGGGTCCAATGAAATAGAAATTCAAAGGCGACTCTTCCATTTTATTTGCATTTTTGGAAATTTCTTCACCTAGCGTCGATTACCTTTAAAAAATATTGTTAAAATAATTTGTTCTGATTTTGATTAATTAGTTTGAATATCATTAAATAAATTTGTGTTATTAGGTTATTTATTATTTCCAGATAAATAGTTTAATTGGATAAATGTGTTAACATAGTTTGTTATTGCACTTGCCCATGCAGCTATGTGTGTTTGTGTGCAGTTTTGCATGTGTATGCCTGCATTTGTACATATGTTTCATGTATTTATATAAATGTGTGTATATTAAGAATATTTTAACGTGTACTTATATGAATGTGTGCATTTGCGTGTGTTTATATGCATGTGTATATTTTCACGTTTGTTTATGTTTGTTGGTGTGTGTAGATCCACACAACTAAAAATTCCATCGCAGAGAAAAATAACTTTAGCAACAAAAACAAGAAAACAAGAAAACAGTAAAACAAATTGATAAAAAAATTCTTTGTTTTTGCCTCTAGACTTGAAAACGTGAAATGTTGCCTTCAATTAACCATGAAAGACTTTAATCATTTTACTATTTTAAAGATGCTTCGAGATAGCACTTTATATTTATTTATTTGTTATATATTTTTTTTATATTTATTTATGTTATATATATTTTTTTTATTTATTTATTTGTTATATATATATATTTTTTTAAATTTATTTATTTGTTATATTTATTTATTTGTTATATATATTTTTTATATTTATTTATTTGTTATATATTTTTTTTATTTGTTATATATATTTTTTATATTTATTTATTTGTTATATATATTTTTTTATTTGGTATATTTATTTATTTGTTATATATTTTTTTATTTGTTATATATTTTTTTATTTGGTATATTTATTTATTTGTTATATATTTTTTTTTATTTTTTATATTTATTTATTTGTTATATATATTTTTTATATTTATTTATTTGTTATATATATTTTTTATATTTATTTATTTGTTATATACATTTTTTATATTTTTTATATTTATTTATTTGTTATATTTATTTGTTATATTTTTTATATTTATTTATTTGTTATATATATTTTTTATATTTATTTATTTGTTATATATATTTTTTATATTTGTTTATTTGTTATATATTTTTTTTATTTGTTATATATTTTTTTTATTTGTTATATTTATTTATTTGTTATATATATTTTTTATTTATTATATTTATTTATTTGTTATATAATTTTTTATTTATTATATTTATTTATTTGTTATATTTATTGATTTGTTGTATTTATTTATTTGTTTCTTTATATATTCGTTTACATTTTTAGCTGCTTAGTTATTTATGTTGTTATTTATTTGTTTGTTTCAAAGGGCAAATAACAAAAGTGAATATCAACTTAAATCTGTTTTTGACAATTCCTTTGACGATGGCAGTTGCTATGGTTGACTTTAATTATATGGAAACATAAATAAATAAATAAAAAGAAAAACCTCAGTTTTAAAAAATAAAATTACTAATTAACGTGCTCATGACATAAATAATTTATCTTCAAATTGCTTCCCTTAATATAACAATCGAACCAGTGATTTATATAAAAAACGAATGAACAGTATTTGTCTTAAAAGATTTTTTTTAGATTTTTTAATATTATGTATAATAAAAATGTAGTCAAAATAGAATATATTCTAATTAAAAATTTATTCAGATAGAAATACGTTTCAAGTAGAACATGTCCTAATTGAAAATATATTTAAATAAAGAGTATTTTATGTGCAATATATTAAAACTAAAAAAGAATATACAATTCATTTCAATTAAAGCTGTATTTAATGTAAACTTAGAACATATTTATTGAACCATAGAAAGAAAGTTAAACATTCAATATAACTTAATTAATGTAAACTGAATTCTCATTGTAAACATATTTAATTTGGAATATTTTATAACTTAAAATATAATTAATATGATATATATTCTAATAACATATATTTAACATATTTAATGTACAAGTTTTCAAATTTAAAATGAATTTAATGTAGAATATATTCTAAAAAAAACATTAAATATGCAATAACTTATAATTTACTTTATTTAAAAATATATTTAATTTATAATAAATTCTAATTAAAAATTTATCTAGTTAAAATATATTCAATATACAGAATATATTATAATTTAAAATATATGTAATGTAAATTATGTTATAACTAAATTCATATTTAATGTAAAGTATATAATAATTTTGAAAAACCATAATGGTAAGTTATACTGTAACTAAAAACATACTTAATGTAAGCTGCATTTTAATTAACAGTATATTTACTGTAGAACATGTTAAATAGTAATATTTTCTAACTAAATTTGTTTTCAATCTAGAATTAATTCTTGTGGAAAAGATATTTAATGTACAACAAATTCAAATAAAAAATAAATTTAATGTAAAATCGTTATAATTTTTAATATGTTTAATATAGAATATATTATAATTAAAATGTATTTAATGTAGAAAAAACTAAAATTAAAAATGTTCTTAATGTAAATAATATTAGATTAGGTTGTTCCGAAAATAATGGCTGATTTTAAACAATTTCTTGTAATAATGAAATAAGTGACATTTGATGTTTAAATAAGTCAAAGTGTGAACCTTGAACACCCATGCATCATAACCATCTATCAAAAAGATTATTTATGCCACGTCGATACAAATCTTGTGACTTAGAAGCTAGAAATCCGTGAAGGCAGATTCAACCTCTTCTTTGGTTCTGAATGTTTTGTTGCTCAAAGAGTTGTCTAAATGTTTGAAAAAATGGTAATCTGTGGGAGAGAGATCAGGAGAATAAAGAGGATGTGGTAAGGTTGCATATCACAAGTCGTTGTGACATTTCCTTGACACTTTGTCGTGGGTTTTGTTCGACAATCATTCTCAAATATTCATTCTGAAGAATGGGTGGCCACCCCCTACCGTCTTCATCTTTGAGGCTATCTTCTCCGCCACAAATCCTTTGAAACCATCTTCGTACTGTTCTTTCACTTGTTGCGCTTTCTCTCTATGCTTTATTGATGTTTGCAAAAATTTGAGCAGCATTATTGCCGAGCTTGAACTCATGCAGGAAAAGTAATCGCAAGTCTTTTTTTTCATGCTCACAATTTGGTGTTTTATCGCTAAAGAAATGAGTTATTGGAAGGTTGATGACTTAATAGACTAACAATGTTCATTCTCTATCTGAAATACAGAGTAAATTCATTAGCAAAAACAATTTAAAAACATGCCCCCTAAAATCGGCCATTATTTTCGGAACAACCTAATAAAATGAATATTTATTGAAATAATAGGTTTTCAAATATGGGTTAGCTACATACCACTTAGTAGAATTATGAAAAAAGTATTTTTTTTACATATATTTTTATTGAACAGGAATGGGTTTTATATTTAAGTCTGAACAATATTGTCCAGCTTTATTTTGGTAAAATTAATATTTATTGAAATAATAGGTTTTTAAATCTTGGTTGTGTTTTCTTTCATTTTTGTTGCACATATTTAATTCGTTTACGAATTTCCTCATACTTGTTTTTGGTAAGATCAATATTTATTGAAACAATGTGGTTTTTTTTTCAAATCAATCTCTGATTAGAAAGAACTTAGAAACTGTTGAAATTTTCTTAAGGTTAAGGGCATACATTAAAATTACGTTAGTTTTCGCTTACAATAAAATAAACATTAAACAACCATACATTCTGAATAAACTTTTTTTATACAAAGTTATAACTTTTGAAATAATAACTCATTTTAAAAGCATGTTTTCACATGTTTAACTAAAATCAAAATCTGATATATAACATTTTGATTTTTGATTTTGTTAGAGGGTGTCACGTTACGCTTTCTTATTTCACTCATTTCCATCATTTTGTATATTTTTTTATTTATACATTTCCTTATTTAGTATTAGTTATTATGAATTATCATTTATTTATAAGCTGTATATATATATATATAATTATAATTATGCTTCATTTAGTATTAAGTTACTATATTAATTATTATTTATTTTATCTATAAGTGAACTGAACTTCAGTCCTTCAGGTCATTGAAATATTGTTGTCTAATTGCGAACGAGGGAATCGTGTTGCACTAAAACCAGTCAATGTCAATCAACCCACAAGGGAGTTTATTATCGCATTAATTGTAAAAAAAAAAGTAGAACACCATTCTCTCGTCCACCTTCCTAGTGGCATCAACCGTCACCTAAGTCCACCATAATAATAACATTATTATTATGCCAGGCTATCATTCCTAATTTCAGACATTCATATATATATA
>JARUHE010319298.1:0-11528 GCA_031471125.1 Archaeomysis grebnitzkii | reverse complement strand
CTGTTGGCAACAGCGCTCTTTGCCATTGTAGCTAATGTGCTGTATAATATTCTATAATAAAAAAAAAAAAAAAAAATTCATTGTGAATTTATTTCAAAGTCCACAACAAATTTTTTAAAGTAATAAGTTGCTTTTTTGAGACGAGCTTTCAAGTAAGTTGTCGTACATCTAGTTTTTGTTAAGCATGCATAGCGGAGCTCTACATATGAGTTGCATTTCTGATGTCTTCGCCGGTGGCATTAGAAAATGACGAATGCTTATGTCATCTATACTTTTAGAATTTTAATTTCATATAGGGTTAATTATTATTTGACATTTTATTTAATTTTTCACCTTTGTTCTATATTTTTTTCATCAAATTAACTTTAAAAAAATTTTATGCACTAATAATTGGAAGTAAAGTATATATAAATAATCTCTATGGTGAATTTTTGATTGAGAACAAGTGTTTTTGATTAAAAACGACTTATTTTGGACAAAATTATTTTTAATGTTACTGAATGGTCACAAAGCATTTTAGCCATTGGGTTCGTGGATGTCATGTATGGTATCACATACATGTGTTTGATATGGTTATATAGATTGTAATGTTCATCATATAAATGATAACATAGATGTAGTCTTATTATGGTGTAGAATGTGGTTGAAAATATCTGTAGTTCTCACTAATATTAAAGATATTGTAATTTATTGAGGTCGAAGAAAAAGTATAAAGGTTTCAAAGTTTCAAAGTAAGTGTTATTCGCAAGATAGGCGAATGATATTTTTTGTTGTGTAATCAAATTTAGTTTACTTAGCTAAGACAATAGCTCAATAAGTAATTCAAAAGATGTTGACGTATTTAAAGAAAGAGATTCCATTGTCTGGAGAAAGACCAAATTATTTATAATGAGAGCATTGTATATGAAAGTTAAAAATTTAAAGATGGAAAAGGTTGAAGAGGAGTGTGAGGAGCTGGTTTATGAAGAAGCTGAAGGTGTTGACAAAATATAATGCGTCGTGAATTTTTCTTGTGTTCCACAAAACAGAAATTGAAAAATGAGATATAGGGTTACCAAAAACAATACAATTCAATTAGGGCAGAATCCAAGTAAATTTGCGAGGATTTGCAAAACACTGGAAGAGCACAATAAATGACAGAGGTTGTGAGGAAGTTTTCCTCTTGCATTGTATTTCTTGATGAATTCGATACTGACGATGAACAATAATAGTTCAAAAATCTTGTAAGGGAAAACACACTTTACCAAGAAAATTTAAAGCAATTAAGAATAAGAACTCAATATGTGGAAAACGTCTTGAAGGTTACTTAAAACAAAGTTAAAGTTTGAAGTTGGAGGTAAACTTACTGACTGAGATGTTAGGTAGAATGCCTTGTGTTCCATAAAATAGAAAATAATAAATTAGTTTTAGTGTTACAAAAAGCAATACGAGTAAATTATTGCAGAGTTCAAAAAGATTCATAAGGATTTGTGAAACACACAAAGATAATAAAAGGTGAAAATTTATAATGAACAAAAAAAGATTGAAAATCTTGTAAGGGAAAACACACTTTACCAAGTGAAGTAGAATAGATTGAAAAAACAAAATTAAAATTGTGTAAATGAGTAGAAACTGACTCAAAGAAGAGTTGCTGATTTGAATCATTCGGTAAGAATATTGAGAGAAACATGTGAAAGAAAACAAGACGAGCTAAAAGTGCAAAGAAAATGTTGAATAAAATTTATAAAATGATGTACAGAGTGACCATTTAAAAAAATTATTTATATGATTGAGTTGTGTAATGGTAAATGTCGGTCAAATACAATGTAAAGAAGATTTATTAAAAGAAAATAAGAATGCAGAAACCTTGCAAAGTTGAAAGATAGTTGAATACAAATAAGTATCAAAACAAGAATAAGAAGAAATTACAAACGAAGAAAGAAAAGAAAAATATGCGCAAGACTGTTTTCTGTTAAGAACTATATTCATGTTCTTTATAGCAATGAAACTGCCATTATTTTGTGTGGCACAATTCCGGCGAGTTGTTGCAGGTCAAGCAACATTCATTAATGCCTTAACTGTGTTCTGACAATTCTTGATAATAACTGTGTTATTTATTAACAAGATTGCAGGTAGAAAGAAGCCATGTTCAGGACTTCGACAGTTAATGTGACCGTAGTTTATTGTGTCTTGTTGGGGAAATGTTTGTATGAGACAATGCTGCTAGTGCCTATGCTTTTATGTAAGCTAACCTGGCTTCAAGCCTCGAGAGTTTAACCAGCCGATTATACAGTTTGGATATGTCATAACCTATGTATAATAGAAAAGATGTTCCATAGTTAAAACTGCTTGGACAAAGAAAAAGAATGAAGAGTTAAGAAAGTAATGCATCTGAAAAAATATCCCACCCTGAGTAAAAACCTTTGAGTGAACGTCAACAACAACTATATGATGATGACGATGATGCTAATGACCATAACCACGGAGAAGAATATGACAATGACTACATGGAAAGTTAATGCTTACCAAAAAATCAACAAGGATCATTCTTAGCAAACTATATTCTAACTGATGAGGAAGAGAGTAAAGATGTACCTCGAGCTTATCTTAAATTGCTTGTTGATTCGACATAAATGTTTGAGTTTAATTGTTGTAGTTATATATTATGTATGATTTTATGTATTTTGTTGGTGGTTGTGGTACCATATCAATATGACAATCCTTTATTCATGATTGGAGGGGATTGTCATGTATGGTATCACACATGTGTTTGATATGGTTATATAGCTTGTAATGTTCATCATATCTAATTAATAAATGATAACGTAGATGTAGTCTTATTAGACTCGTATCTTGACAGTAGATTATTAGTATTTACTACTATTTACTAATAACTTTGATTAAATAATTTTTCCAATGGATGTTTCTTTAAAAAAATATTTATTGAGATTTAAGCAAATAAAATTAATGTGTAGATCTGTTTCATGCAAGATATTCGGTTATCTTTTGGTGGCCATCCTATGTTTTATTAGTACCATTGATATGTCATCTAGGTTTTCACTGAAACTATTTTTTGCTGCGATCGATTGGTACACCATTATATCAAATTTTTTATCATCTATTCCATAAATTATATCACAACTATAAAAATATTTTTATTTCAATTTTCTCAGGTTGTAGGTAGCTCAGACACGTCCAGCGTGGATTCTCTAGAGACCTTAGATCAAGAGAAGGAGAAGCAGTCGACCCTATTTAGTCCGGATATAATCGAGGCTCAACGTAGTCTCTATTTCCTGCAAGGCTTGGAACAGGGCGGAGATGATGGAGGAACTTCCATTGCACAACATTCAGATGCTTCTTCTTCGACAAACAAGTTTGACGATGCTTTTGCTGACAAAAAAACTTTTTTGGGCTCCAACTTCTCCAGTTCTGGGTCATTGCTGGATGACCCAATTTCCTTGGATCCAGCCATGAGTGAAATGTCTTCAGCCAGTCTACCACCGTTTTTCTACTCTGAAGCCACTGCCAACAAGAGATCTAGTGATTACCAATCTGCTGCCTTCACTTTCTCCAGCAGCTCCGACCTTTCCAGCAGTCCCTTTGCCCACCGGGACAACCCCTCAAACAGGAGATACCCTACTTACTCTGGCTTCACTGTGCAGGGGGGAAAGATCCCAAGCATCTCCTGTGACACTGGGTATAGCCACAGTACGAGAGTGACCTCACCTGATCCGTTGTCTCCTCCTTTTGACGGAACTAGTCCTTCACTGCCACCCCCGCTGTTGCCAACGGCAAGTGACATGAAGAGGGAAAGGAAGGAGGATGGTGTGGACAGAGTTGTCAGTGTTTTGGGAGATATTGTCGACACCTTCGACAATTTGTTGTAAGTAAATTGATGGATGTTGGTGGTTTTAATTTTTGGAGGTTCTGTAATCTATTTGTATAGTTAATTTATTAATTCTTTCATAGTTTATAAATTTGCCGAATTGTTAAACCATGGTTTATGATTATATATGTACATATTTTATTACACTTACAGATGTGAATATAAGCGAACAGTGTAGAACTATTATCCAAAGAAGTAAATTTTGATATAATTTTATTAATAATCTAGTCCCAAGTTGTATTCTTTTTCATTTTTATTTTAGTGTAGTTCAAGATTTTATTTAGAACATAACTCATTTAAAAATAATTTCAAAGAACTTTACAAAGCATGCGGTTAAAAGAATTAATATTTAGAATTTTAATAATTGAAACCATTTTGTATTCAGATAAAGGTTAAAAAAAATTTCTAATGCCCAAGATTCTTAATTCCAATATCGGTAAGCAATGGTAATGAGCTTTCAATGAACACTTACATACTTTTTAATGTTATCCAAACGAACTTATAAATAGAATAAATAATAAATACATTTTTTCAACTACCTAAGTATTTGTTTGCTCAATCAATTAGTTTCAATACAAAAATAACCTTAGTTCACAATCAATGTCGTTTTAATTGTGCATATATTTTAATGTAGCTGAAAATATAAACTATTGATTGCTGTGCTGTTAGATTATTTCAAATGCAACTATATATAGTTCATAATCTATGCATTAAAAAATGAATGAATTCAAGAAGATAATAAATGCCTAATTTGTATTTAAAAGACGTCAATTCCAATCATAACATTCAACTAAATTTTGTTGAGAATATTTCTGAGAAACGTTTTTTAGATCACTTACTGGTTGTCCTCAGCTTCTTTTCTTGTGGTCCAGGTCTGACCATTTTAATTGGGTGACTCCAGAAGATAATTAGTATTATGAACTATTATGATTAGGAATTTGAACTTGCATGTGCAATACACTGTAAACAGTCAGTTTTATTTTTAACTTTATAAATATTTTTTACACCTTGAATAAATGTTAAGTTATGGCTTGTATTTGTTTTGTTCTATATAGATATTTATTTATTAATGAAAGTACATTATTTTAATAAACTTTTTTTGTTAAAAATTATTTCTGTTAACCTAAAGCTTTAGATATAATAATTCTTACTCAATAACTTCTGGAAATGAATCAATTTTGTTTCAAAACTAAAATGTATATCTATATTAAAAAAAATATTATATAGAAACAAAGAAGTAACATGGTTGTCGATAAGAAATGAACTAACATTCACCCCTTAAGAAAAAAGAAATATAAAGCATCTATAAATAGTATTTGATAAAATAGTGAAATCCAAATATAACTCTTTTCTTCTTGAAAAGACAATGAAATATTTTTCAATTAGAACCAGCTGTCAGTTTTCAGCATAAATTAGCTAAAAGATTTTATTCTTAATTTCAGATTTATTAATTAATGTGTTGACTAAAAGGGTTACTTGTTATGTACTTATCCCTTTATCGGGCCGGGTGTCATTTGATTACTTGAAAATTAGTGTCGTGAACCCTGCAGGCATGTTTGAAATACTAGTGATCCATCTGCAATGGCATGGCTATGACGTCAGGGCGACCCACAGAGCCAGAAATAACTCAAATTTTGGCCAAAAGTCCAAAAAAAGTAAAATTTTCAAATGTATTTTCAGAAATATTTTTTATTGAAGTAAACCGCTTTTTCAACTTAGGTCATGTAAAAAAAACTTTAAATTTGTGGTTAGGCATTAAAAACAGTTACCAGTCAGTATAAAATAAAATTTCCATGATTATGTTAATTTGGAACACTAATAATGCACAACTTTGTTCTCTCCTAGTACATGGGTAGGCAAGTATTTTCGAATAAAACTTATATATTCTGAAAGCCCAAACAATTCTGAATAAATTAAATGACTTTTGATGTACGAAATACCACAGCAGAAATTTTATAAATTTTTATTTCAACAAATGTGAACAATTTTTTTTATCATAAAAACAAACTTTCAAAAGAGAAAAAAATAGTAAAACTGCATTGACGGATGAAAGTATTTTTCTTTTACATAAATACAAGTGTTCAACTAAATAAAACAAATCAACTCTCAACTCGTGCATTTAATTGAAATATATTAAAATATAATTTGAATGTTGTTACGTTAGGGGGCGCGAATAGCTGCTTGTGGCACTAATTTGTGCTTGTCGAACTTTCTCAAAATTAAAGCTTATTTATTTGTTTAATTTTATATTCCTGTCCTTAAAATATATTTTTTTTTATCAATATTTACTTATATTTATCAATGTATTGACATACAAAATATACTACCACTATGTTATTCATAATTAGGTCTATATACAAACTGTTTAATTACACTTAGGCTATAAAGTATAATTTTTTCAATATTCCAACATTTAAATTTTATTCAATATAACTATTGAATTGAGCTGTTTCTGGCACTGCGACGTGCAGAATCTGAGCTATAATTCTTTTAACATTTAAATTAATTTTAGCTTTACTAACGTCCACTTACACTCAAGATTGATTGATTATATTAATAAACGGGCCAATGCCAGCTTACACTAGAAAAGCTTAAAACATTATTTTTGTTAATAGAAGCTGGCAAGGCCTTGGTTATGATCACTCCAATTATCTCGCTCATTTGAGTTTTATTAAAATGTACACAAATAAAAAGGTCCTACAATTTTTTATACTTTCAGGATTTATGAACTATAAAAAATTCACTTACTGGGGTGGCTGATAAAGGGTAAACAAATTGTTTAGAGCTGCTTACATATTCTAATTGACCTTGAAACCCGGCAGGTAGATTAGCTCTATAAAGTATCCACTGTAGTTAATTATTATCTGTATTTGTGATTCTTCAATAAAGCATCAGGTATAGGCCATTATTTATAAATTCATTAATTTTTGATTAACAAAAAAGTTCAAGATGAAAACCATTCACAATTGTATCCATGTGGACAACCTGGCCCATAAATAAAATTTATAATAGGATAAATATCACTTCAGTTAGCACTGATAAAGGAATGCACAAACTATAAATTCAACATGGGGATTAAAACAGAACTCGGTAAAAAATTTATTAAAAATTGTTCTATAAAAATTCAAGTATTATAAAAATAATGATTAAATTCATGTCAACAAAAAATTAAAATAATCAATCTTTAATAAAACTTTCAGATTCATCAACCTCATTAATCAGTTTGGCATATTTAGCTTTTTTTACAGTTTTCTTTTCAATGTTCGAGTTTTTGAATGCCAAGATATCGTGTATACTTTCTGGCATCGGCCTTCCTAATGTTTCGGGAAGTTTCGTATTTAAAAATCCAGCGGCAAAGGCAAGAATGCCAAGAAAGGTGAAATGCAAACAGGGATAAACATCTCCCAACATCAGAATAAAGGGCGACACGATTCCACCAACGCGTGCAGCCACAGACACTATGCCCATGCAGGTATTCCTAATGACAGTGGGAAAGATCTCTCCACTGTGGATATAAATCACTGCAAAACTCCCGGCGATACTGAGCTTGCCAACAAGAGCAAAGGATGTGATGCAAACTACAAATGACGATGGAATAAACTGGATGCAGATGCAGGCCGTTCCACCAAGGAACATGAAGCTGCAGATAGCTATTTTTCGACCCAATTTGTCAATGACAGCGATGGCTATGAGGCAGGCGGGGATCTCCACGAGTCCATTCAATGCAGTCGATATGTACACGTTACCTCCCAAGTCACTTGCAGCCATAGTCAATGCATAGTAGGTGGCACTGTTTACAAACCAGGAAAAAATTTGTATCAACATTAGAATCAAGATATAAGGATAATTTAAAATATCTTTGATTCCCGAACCCTTTTCTTCATCTTTGGTTGGTTTCTCATAAGCAAGTTCCCATGTATGAGGAAGGTTTGAAAGTGTCCCATTTCTTTTTGCAATGTTTTCTAAGATAAATTTTGCTTCTAAAGTTTTACCTTGGCTCAACAACCACCGAGGACTCTCAGGCACGTAAAATGGCAGCGCAATAAAAACAAGTCCTGACAATGAAGTAACTATACCAAGAAGTCTCCAGTCATGGACTCTTGAGGCAATTGCCGAGAGGAGTGCAATACCAATAGAGAAAGATATGGACATAATGACACCACAGATGCTTCGTTTAGAAGTCCCGACGAGTTCTTGAGACAAGACAAAACTAACAAGTATCACAAGAGAGCAACAGATCCCACCTACAAATCTGAAAAATGTAAATATTTTATGTCTTATTTTTTTAATTTGTAGAACAAATCAAAAAGTAAATTGATAATCAAATGTGTCTTAAATAATAAACTTGGATATAATAGGATATCAATCAACCAGAGGTAACAAATGGTTTAAATTAAGACAAAAATCTAGATGAGATTAATTGAACTTATAAAAAATTTATAGAAACTTGTTAATTTTTTAAGCAAAATTATTATTCAAGAAAAAATTGTAAATTACAAAAAAAAAACATTTACCTTCACCTCTTGTAAAAATAGTGAAATATTTTCATTGTTAATTTGAGCTATAAAACGTAATTTTTTAAAGAAAATATAATATTTTTTATTAAAGCAAAGTTATTATTCACCTCATTATCTATAAAAAATTAAAATCTAACATTTACTTTCACCTAAATTTTGAACGTGTGACGCCACAAACGACGACGGAGGACTGGCCCACGCATGTTGATTGTAATAGGGTATCCATAGGATGGATACCCTAATAATTTTGTGAATTAAAAATTGTTATCAAAATATAAAATTATAAACTTATCTAGTTGATTAAAAGTTGTAATTAGTTGATTTACATAGGTGTTCTTAACTCTTATTTACATGAAATGCACTGGTTTTTTTTTTAGTTGCTTAGTGCTCTGTTACCTTATTACATTACCAATCAAAAACATACCTTAGAGCTATAAAAATATAATATGAAGATGCAAATGCGCTGAAGGTTTCAAACAAGATTGTACCAAGGATAGAGAGCATAAGTGTTTTTAATCGTCCAATCATGTCTGCCAATCCACCCAAAACTAACGCGCCTGTCATGACTCCCGCCATCCATACCGATTGAACCAACGCCACTTTGTACTTCTCATTGCAAACCAAGTTGAACTGGAAATATAAATCATTATTCCACATGATTACATTTGTTATAGTTGCTAAACACATTAATGCAGGTTAATATTTAAAAAAGGCATAAAATTGGTTTTTATCCTTTATCATGCATCATAAATAGGTTGGTTGAAGATCTTCATTTTTCTACCAAATTAGCTTTGTCAAAGCATTGCTGAGAAGGAAATGGATTTTTTCAAATAGAATTGTCGTATATGCTTACATCAAATCTCTGGATAACCAAAGTCTACTACATCTTATACTAATTTCTTAACTCTTAGATTTGATAATAATGTTCATATAATCTATAATGAAGTCTTTTTTATTGAATTTTTGGCAATGTTAAAAGATAAAAATAAAAACTTGCCAATTTCTTAAACAAGAAGGTAAAACTTTATAACATCTACGCTTTCTTACACCAATGAATTTTCTTTCAAAATTTCTAGAAAAGTAACAAAAACCTAACCTAACCTACTCGTATGTGCAGAGTGTAAATATATAAATAAGAGGACCTATACAAAAGCTCCCAAAAGAAATTTTAAAAATTATTAAACTACAAAAAAAGGATTTTAATACATAAATGTTGTAAAGTGTGACCAACAAGAATAAATAACAAATGTGGTTGGTTATTGTTGTCGACTCCACTCCCTCCTCGACAAATAGGATAGAACTCTTAGCAGATCCAACAAATGGGCAAGCAGCCCCTTGGGGGGAAGGGGGAGGCTTTTTTATTTAGGTATTTGTGTAGTCAAGGAGATGTATCTGTCCTGATCTGTGTGAGTCTTTTTGCACTGTTATTGGTATTTGGTTGGCTGGTGTTTGTGTAGTGTCTGTATGAGTTTTTTTGTTTATTGTTTGATGTGAGGTGTGTTCTGGAGTTATTTATTTGTTGTTTTTGGCAATGATCATTCAACATAAATGAAAAATACATGCATTAAGAATGACATATCTTGAATAATTTGTTTTCTTAAACTTTAATTCATAGAAATAACTACATTTTTATGATGTTTATGAACTTGTATTTTTTTCAAAAGTAAACTAAACATTTTTTATTTTAGAACAATGATTATTTAATGCAAAATATCAATCTTAAAAAACTTTTTTCATAAAATATGAATTTATTAAAACAACTTGTTTTTATATGGAATTGCTCATTTCTGAGTAATGATTTTATATATCTCTGCTATAAACCTGTAGGATTTAACTATGTAGTATGTAGTTTGTTGAAGCTTATGATGGATGTGATTGGTGTTCGAAAATTCTATGATGGGTCTTGTTATGGTTTTGTATGTGGCGAGTAAAGTTTCTTTGGTTTTCCCCCAAGGTGTGGTGGGAGGACATTCAGCATGTTTGTGGTACTTTTATTTTTGTGATGGTGTTTTTATGTTGTGTAGGTAAAGTTTCTTTGGTTTTCCCCCAAGGTGTGGTGGGAGGACATTCAGCATGTTTGTGGTACTTTTATTTTTATGTTGTGTAGGTAAAGTTTAGGGTGAAATGTTAGGCCAAGGGTTTTTGGACCTTTAACTGTCAGCAGGAGATATTGTTTATATGTAGGTGTAGTGTGTTACTGTACTCAGGTGGTTCAGGGGTGAAGAGTGTGGTGGTGGTTTCGTTTGTATTGTGGGTGAGTTGGTTGTCTAATGTCCAGCTTTGCATCTGTTGTAGGTATGGTAATGACTGGGCTTCGGATGTTATTAGGTTTGGGTATGTGATTTTGTAGAGGGTAGGGGAGGTTTTCCATGTAGATGTTGAATATTGTAGATGACAGGACAAGACCACCCATGTGGAACACCAGTTTTCATTTTTCTGTTTGGGTAGTTTTGGTTGTTGAATTGGGTTAATTTGAGGATGGTGTTGTGTAGTTTGTGGAGGTTGATTTTGTGTAGTGCTGTGATGGTGGAGTTGCTATTTTTCTTTGTGCTGAGATAATGAGTAGAATGTTGGATTGTGTTTTTTCGTGTACCTGTCTATTTTCATGCTGTTAAGTGTGGGTTTTGTAGGTGATGGTGTTTGAGAATTGTTTGTTGGTTGGTTATGACTGTTTTATTGTTGAATGTAATTGATTGTTTGTGTGTTTGTGTGTTTGTTTGGCTTTTTTGCTTTTAAGACATGCAATTGTATTCAAAAATATGTTTTTATTGACTTTAAAGTCCCAACAGTCGGTAAGTGTTCCCAGCATATTTCTTGTTTGTGCTTTTGTATTATTGTATCTATTCTTGTGTTCGGCATATTGATCTGGGGGTCTTGGTGGTTCTGTTGTTTTATTATGTCTCTGATGTTTTCATGAAGAAGTTTATGTATTTTGACTTTGAGTATATTTAGTTTGTATAATGTGAGATGGTGGCCGGGTGGCTGCATAAGCAAATCTCATTGGTACCAGTTCGAGTAGCTTGGGTAGCGAAGCTCTACATAGGCGTAGCAATTCCGATGTCGTCGGCATTGGACAATGACTTGAATGCTTATATATCATCTATACTATTATTATTTCTTTTCATATAGGCTTGGTTATTGGTTTT
>JARUHE010319287.1:0-11529 GCA_031471125.1 Archaeomysis grebnitzkii | reverse complement strand
CACAATGTTTTCAATGAAAAACAGTTGTTCGAGATGCTTGCGCTTCGTGAACAAGAAGAAGAAAGTTCATAATATTATAAATGACAAAAAATTGTTCTGTCACAAGATATAAGTTGTCAAATGTGTTTTTTTTCATGTTTATGTTTTTGTAAATATAAATAAATGTAATGTAATACCTGACATTTTGTCAGAAATAAATGGATTATAAAAAAATTACCTGTATAAAGTAATCAAAATCATAACTAACTTTATTTGTATCGTTGGTGTAACATAAGATGGAGTGAGGTATTAGATTTATGTATCACCGGTGTTAAAAAAAGCGGTTAAAGTTTTAAATAGCTCATTCCAACTCATGTAATACCAGTGATACAAATCAAGTTAGTTTGTGTTATTAAGAAATGTAAGAGGCAAATATTTGTTTATTAAAAATATTTGTATCGCTGAAGTTACATAAAATGGAGTAAGTCATCAGACTTTTGTATCACTGGTGTTACAAGAAATGTTTAAAATGTTAACCGTGCACCTCAATATGTTGTTCCCAGTTGCAAATTATCGTTGTGTTTTCTACCTATTTTGATATTAATTAGCCGTTTAGTGCTGTTTTTGAACCCCAATTTGAATATGACGATTTTTAGACTATTGTACGATCTCGTTTTCCAACAAAATTTACATCTAAATTATCATGACATTTTTTGAAATCGCTATTTATTTCTGTTTATCTTAGTTATTACCTACTTCTTCTTCGTGTTTTCCTTTTTCTTTTAGTTATTACCTTATTCTTATTTGTTATTTTCTATGTTTTAGTCATTACCTATTTCTTATTCGTTATTTTCTTTTTATTTTAGTTATTATCTATTTCTTATTCGTTATTTTTTAGTTTTTTGTCATTGCCTACTTCTTCTTTGTTGTTTTCTTTTTATATTAATTATTACCTACTTCTTGTTCGTTATTTTATTTTGTTTAATTATAATATATTGTTATTCATTTGTTTTCTTTTAGTTATTACCTACTTCTTCTTCGTTATTTTATTTTAGTTTTAGTTATTACCAACTTTTTGTTCGTTATTTTCTTTTTTTAATTAGTAGATACTTCGTATTCGTTGTTTTCTTTTTTTTTAGTTTTGACCTACTTCTTCCTCGTTATTTTGTTTTCTTTCAGTCATTACCTACTTCTTCTTCGTTATTTTATTTTTATTTTAGTTATTACCTACTTTGTATTCGTTGTTTTATTTTTCTTTTAGTTATTAGTTATTACCTACTTCTTCTTCGCTATTTTATTTTTCTACTAGCTATTACCTACTTCGTATTCGTTGTTTTCGTTTTTTTACATATTACTTACTTCTTCTTGTTGTTTTTGTTTTCTTTTAGTTACTACCTATTTCGTATCCGTTGTTTTCTTTTTCTTTTATTTGTTACCTATTTATTCTTCGTTATTTTCTTTTTCTTTTAGTTATTACCTACTTCGTAATCGTTATTTTCTTTATATTTTAGCTATTACCTACTTCTTCTTCGTTAGTTTATTTTTTCTTTTAATTATTATCTACTTTGTATACGTTGTTTTTTTTTATTTCAGCTACAACCTATTTCTTCTTCGTAATTTTTTTTTCTTTTAGTTATTACCTACTTCTTACTTGTTGTTGTTTTTTTTAGTTATTAACTACTTCATGGTCATTTATCTTCTTTGTTTAGTCATTACATACTTTTTATTAATTGTTTTCTTTTTCTTTTAGTTATTACCTACCTCTTCTTCGTTATTTTTTTTCCAGTTATTACATATTTATTCTTCGTTGTTTTGTATCTTTTAGTTATTACCTACTTCTTCTACGTTATTTTCTTTTTTCTTTTAATTTTTACCTACTTCGTTTTGGTTGTTTTATTTTTCTTTAGTTATTACCTACTTCTTTTTCGTTCATTTATTTTTATTTTAGTTATGACCTACTTCTTTTTCGTTCATTTATTTTTATTTTAGTTGTTACCTATTTTTAAGAATTTATTTATTTCAACAAAATATTCCAAACAAGGTAATACAGGCAAACTATTTTCGTGAAAGTTTTGTTGGGAAAAAATAATTTTAGGTTGTTTATTGTAAAAATATTATTTGAATATATTTATTGTAAAAATATTATTCGAATATATTTATTGTAAAAATATTATTTGAATATATTTATTGTAAAAATATTATTCAAATATATTTATTGTAAAAAATATTATTAGAATATATTTATTGTAAAAATGTTATTTGAATATATTTATTGTAAAAATATTATTTGAATATATTTATTGTAAAAATATTATTTGAATATATTTATTGTAAAAATATTATTTTAACATATTTATTGCAAAAATATTATTTTAACATATTTATTGCAAAAATATTATTTTAACATATTATTGTAAAAATATTATTTGAATATATTTATTGCAAAAATATTATTTTAACATATTTATTGTAAAAATATTATTTTAACATATTTATTGAATATATTTTTTTATTTATTCAATGTTGGTGAATTTCAGCTCTGATGTGTACTCCACGCGAGTCTCAACGGCGAAGTTTCCCACAAGCTCTTATCAGGTTGGTTGAAGTTTATTTTATAATTATTTATACTTATTTATAATTATTTAAGATTATTTCTATTTATTTATAATTATTTATGATTTATAATATTTATAATTGTTTATGATTATTTATATTTATTTATAATTATTTATGATTTATAATATTTACAATTGTTTATGATTATTTCTATTTATCTATAATTATTTATGATTATTTATATTTATTTATAATTATTTATGATTATTTATATTTATTTATAACTATTTATGATTATTTATAATTTATAATTTTTATAATTAATAATTTAAAATTATTAATTTGTAATTTATAATTATTTAAAATTATTTATAATTATTTATTATTATTTATAATTTATAATTTAAAATAATTTATAATAGTTTATAATATATAATGATTTATTATTTAAAATTATTTATAGTTTATAGTTATTTATAATTTATAATTCATCTATATTTTATAACCATCTATAATTATTTATAAGTTATAATTAATTAAAATTATTTGTAGTTATTTACAATTTAAAATTATTTATAATTTGCAGTTTCTAATTATTTATAATTGCTTATAATTTATAACCTTTTGTAATTATTTTTAATTTATTTAAAATTATTTATAGTGTAGTTATTTACAATTTAAAATTATTTAAAATTTGTAGTTTCTAGTTATTTATAATTGCTTATAATTTATAATCATTTATAATTAATTATAATCTATAATTATTTATAATTAATTATAATCTATAATTATTTATAATAAGTTAGCATCATTTATAATTATTTACAATTGTTTATGACTATTTATAACTATTTATAATTGTATATAATTATTTATAATTTATAATTATTTATAATTATTTATAATAAGTTATAAAACATTTGTTGAGACTTAAACAAATTCTCTAATTAAAATCATGTAACGATTTCAAGAGTTTGACAACCAATCTGACTGGTCATGCCTACGCTATACTTTCCATTGCCTATGTAGCCAGTTATTTTTGCACAACATTGGTCTTGTCCAATTATTTGTCTTGTCCGATTATCGATCTTGTCCGATTTTAGTGGCAACACTCGATACATAAATACATATCAATTATTTTGTTATTCTGCGAAGACACTTTTTCAACTACTGCACTTCTCTGCTGCTTATACTGAATGTCCTAAAATACAAGATTAAACAAACTTTATCCAACTTATTCAGCCGGATAAGACTTCACTAGACATGTAGTTTGAGAAAAGAATTCTGTAAAAATGATAGTAACAGCTAAAAATCTTCTCTTTTTTGCAGACTAAATTCGTTCAAATGATTAACGAAGAACTCGACCAACAATTGGACTGCAAATCAATCCTTGGAAGGAAAGATTTGTCCATTGAAGAACAAGTGACAAAATATGATTGTCGAGCAAGACGTTATTTCCAATATTCACTCATCACTGTTTTTTATGGATCTCTCAACGTTGATGTTGTGGAAGAGAAACTTAAATATGAGGTAAGATGTTTTTTATTTATAGATGAACTTTGTTAATTAATGATTACATATAATTATAGATGTTTGTAGATAATTATAGATGATCTTTTTTTTAATGATTATAGATATTTGTAGATGGTTTTAGATGATTATAGATGTTTGTAAATGATTACATATGATTGTAGATGGTTATAGATAGTTTTAAATGATTATGGATAATTGCAACTGGTTTTAGATGGTTGTAGATGTTTATAGATTAGTTTAGATGATTTTAGATTATTTTAGATGGTTGTAGATGGTTAGTAAGTAAGTAATAGGTTGACTTATATAGCGCCTAAGCAATATAGATAATAGATAATTGTAGATGATTTTAGATGATTGTATATGATTATAGATGATTTTAAACGATTACATATGATTATAAATTATTTCAGATGGTTATAGATGATTACATTAGATTATAGAGGAGTTTAGATGATTACATATGATTATAGATGATTTTAAATGGTTTTAGATGATTCTAGATGATTATATATGATTATAGATGACCATAGACGATGATAGATGGTTGTAGATGATTGTAGATTATAGATGAGTATAATTTATATGATCATAGATGTAAGTTAATTGATATTGCTAACTATGACTGTGTAAGGTTCGATTGACAGCCGAGTGAATAATTATTTAGCGTAATCTAGTATTTAATTAGGTTTGGACATCCAAAGTGTAGCCTAGTATGGAAAGAGTATTGTAATATCTGGTAATAAACTATTATTTTCTTGTATATAAAATAGTAAAGATAAAAATAGTATAAAACACCAGAATAGTTGTCAGTTAAAGTAATTTAGTATATAAATTAGTAAAGATAAAAAATACTATAAAATACCAGAAAAGTTGATTCATCAGCAAATCTTATTTGCATAGATTTCGAGCTCACCAAAAATTATGATTGGGAAGTTTAACGTAGTTGTTTACTATTCAAACATTGTATGCTAAACTAATTCTAGCTGGAGGAAGCTCCATTTGGGCGCTTATCCTAATAATACACACCATTTTATTTGGTATAATATGATCTCAAATCATATGTAGAAACCATTGTGAGTCTATGGTGAATAAAAGGCGATGTATTTTTTTTATTATTGTTATTTTTATTATTGTATTATTATTGTTAGTGTTAGCAATACTATTTTTCTCATAATTTAGAGATCAAACTATAAAATTAAAGTAGTTAAGTTGTGATTGGAGTCACATTGATTTTTTATGGATTCATCCAAGAACACATTGCCCGTTTAGACGTACAGTCTCGCAAAGGAGTTCTTCCTTACATTATTTTTCACAATGAAGAAACGGTGATACTTTTTATTTTTTTTGTCTGGTAAGGTAATTATAAGCTTATATATAGATCGAAAATAGCAAAAGTGAGGTAAGCTATGTTATTTGAATGTGGGTTGCCTCACTAGTGCTACTGTCGATCCATATATATACGACCTCATACTTTCATACAATATCCAAAAATACAAACAATCATAATATTTAATCCGTTTTCAATTGGGAACCACTTTTGTTTTGAGAAAATATCCTTGGGAGACTATACTATCACCAAATAAAGTTATCTCCAAATAGTTGTTGTGTATAGTTTTCCAGTTGATGTTTGTTTCAAAACACGTATTCCTTTTTGTGTTTCAATTTTTTTTTCCAAAAAAGTAAATAATTTTTTTTAGAACATTTATTCCTTTTTTTGTTTCAATTTTTTTTCCAAAAAAGTAATTAATTTTTTTTCAGAATATTTATTCACTGATGAGCGCCATAGGAGGTGGCTTCGGACTGTTTCTAGGCCTATCGTTCTTTTCGTGTTTCCAATTCGTTGACGAGAAAGCCAAATGGCTGAAGAGGAACAAAACAATGTAAACAAATTTTCATTTAAAAAATTAGGTGAAAATTAAATACATAATAAAATATTTTTGTTCAGGCCTACGCTAAACATTTTGTATTTAATGTTTTTTTATGTGATTTTTTCGGGTTTAGAGTTTGACGAAACAACTTTTGGAATTAGACGTTATTAACAACACAGTTTTATCAAAATTGTAAACACCTAAATAAGATCAGTGGTCGTATAGAAGACCTCTCACGCTTGGCTCGATTTAACAACTAATAGTGGACACCAAATAGTTTCTTTCAAGTTGCATTGCTAATCAATAATATATTTCCGTCCAAAAACCGTTTTATGTTTCTTCAAGCAAACACTCCCATCTCCCCGAGGAAGGAAGTATAAATTTTGTGTAACCTTTGACCGTCCCAGGCCTCATGTGTGTATTCATACAAAAACACAAATTTCTGGGCTTTTTCCAGCTTGAATTATAGTTCCTCATACACACACAGACACACACAACACCAAGACGTGACAATCAATGCTAGGTTGCCCAGGAAAATAAATTGTGTAACTTCACTGATCTCTATATTAATGGATTGGCAACGGACACTAGGTTCAATATGTTTTGATGAAGATACCACCAGAAGCGCTCTCAATGTGTTTATACCTAGTTGTATTCTATATACAAAAAACAAAAGAAGAAAATTGAGTGTTTGGTGCATGGAGAAAATTCTTCACGAAAATTCCGATACTGCTCATCCATTAATTTACAGTCAATGGACTGCTTCAGATAATAAAACCGAAAAACTATTTATTCACAATATTGTTGGTATCTCTGATTTATTTATTCACAATATTGTTGGTATCACTGATTTATTTATTCACAATATTGTTGGTATCACTGATTTATTTATTCACAATATTGTTGGTATCTCTGATTCAATCAATGTGTTAAATAAATGGTATTCAATTGTACGTAACCCTGTGACGTAACCAGAGTACCAGCATTAGTTTTCCTTAGCAGTTTAGCGTTGATTGTCACGTCTTATATATTGTTGTATGTGCTTACCTTTAATTCTTTAAGAAATCAGGTGTTGCCTGAAAATAAATTTCATTAAATTTATATAAATCTAAAGTAATTAGTTTTATATAATGTAATTAGTTTTAGATACATATATATAATCGTATACAAATATTATGAGCAAACTATAAACAAATTATATAAATTCGTTCAATTATAATGTAGTATAATACAATTTAATTTAAAAACAATATGATATATAATTAATAACATATAATATAAAAATAAAATAATATCATATAATAAAACGATAATATAATATTATTTTAATTATTATTTAATTGTTAAAATAATAGTTATAAGGATAACAAAATTATAATATAAAATACTTAAAACAATAATTTTAAGGTTAATATATTTATAATATATATATAATAAGTAAATGATAATATAAAACACTTAAAACAATAATGATAAGGTTAATATATTAGTAATATGTGTATAATAAGTAAAATGATAATTATAAGGAAAAGAAAATGATAATAAAATATAATTAAAATAATAATGATAAGGTTAACATAATAATTTAATATATGATGCACAAGAAATAACGTCATGTACTCAAGTTTATCAGTGATTGCCCATAATTGAATCAACAATAGCACAAGTGAGGTAAGCTCTATGTTATTTGAACGTGAGTTACCTCACTTGTGATATTGTCGATCCACATATAATAGCACAAGTGAGGTAAGTTCTAGTTATTTGAACGTGAGTTACCTCACTTGTGATATTGTCGATCTCATTAGTGTATTGCAAAACTGACAGACAATCACGTGGTACTTGAATGATGAAATAATTAATTTAATTCAATTGAATAATTCATACAAAAATATTATTTTCTTAGGCATAACTCTGTATAATTTTATTCAACCTTTGTAAAACTAATTTCCACCATTATATTTCTAGTTTAATTTTTAGTATTTTATTTGGTTTATTTCTAGTATTTTAGTTATTTTGTCTATAGTATTTTTTTCGTTTGTTTGTTTTGTTTTAGTTTTTTTGTTTCTTATATTTTTTTCGTTTCTTTCTAGTATTTTAATTATTTTGTTTCTAGTATTTTATTTTGTTTATTTCTAGTATTTTATTTCATTTATTTCTAGCTTTTTTTTCGGTTATTTCGAGCATTTTTTTTCGTTTATTTCTAGTGTTTTATTTGGTTTATTTCTAGTACTTTATTTCACTTGTTTCCATATTAGCTTATTAGCAGAGACATAACACTGTGAGTTACTTTTAATTGTTGTTTTTGTTGTTGTTGTTAGAGTTTTTAAAGTTGTTAGTTATTTGTTGACTTTTGGTTTTTTTCAGATGTAGACTAAACATTTTTATTATTTTTTTGGAGCAATGAACATTTAATATAACTGAAGATATATTCATGAGGATTGATATATCTTTATTTTTTTTTATGCGATAACTTTAAATTTTTTAAATAACTACGTTTTTATGGTGTTATAAACTTCTATTTTTTACAAAAGTAGGCTAAATATTTATTTTTTTTTTTTTATTTCGGAGCAATGACCATTTAACATAGGTGAAAAATGTATTATAAATGATATATTTTAAATAAAACATCTTTTGAAACAAGAATTCATTGGAATAATTCAGAGCAATGGTTTTATATTTTATTATGTATCCGGTAATCATAATGTACTAGTTTAGTTGAATTTCTAGTGTCTTATTTAATTTATTCCTATTATTTTGTTCGGTTTATTTCTAATATTTTATTGGGTTTATTTATATCATCTTATTTAATTTAACTTATAATGTCTTGTTTGGTTTGTTTCTAATAGTTTATTTAGTTTAATTGCTAATATCATATTTGGTTTATTTTATTTCGTTTGTTTTTTGTTTTTAGTATTTTATTTCCTCTATTTCTAGTATTTTATTTCCTCTATTTCTAGTATTTTATTTCGTTAATGTTGGTGTTAGATTATTAACAGACACTTTTATTTTTAGTATTATATTGCATTTATTTTTAATACTTTATCTCAGAGCGTAAATCTAAGGCTATTTTCGTGATAATGAGTAACTCCAATTTTAAAAGAAACCTTTATAAATCCTCAACCACTCATTTACGCACTAATTAGTGATGAATAAATGTTTCTTAGAATATGAAAACATATATGAAATTATTAAAACAACAATAAACTAATCAACAAGTGAGGTTCTTAAAAGTGACTGCTTTATTTCGACTAATTTACTTCGTGTAATTCTAGTATACATTTCGTGTTTGTTTTCTAGTAGATGATGTTGAAATAGTTTTCAAATAATTTCTGAAAATTTGTAAACAAGTATTTTTATTTACTTCACTAAAACAACAAAATAATTAAGCTTTAACAATTAGTTGTAAAAATTTGTTACCTAAATAATATAATAATCAAATTATAGTATTTAGTACAATGATAATGTTTAAATCGTATTGAAAAATATTAATTAATGTATTTTTTTATTAATGTGTGTTTTTTTCTTAATTTTTCACATTTATGCACCCAAACAAATTTAAACGTGTAAGCTGATTGTATAATTTGTGTAACACTTTTATATACTTTTTCATGATTACAATGATTGTATAATTTGTGTAACACTTGTATACACTATTTCATGATTAACAATGATTGTATAATTTGTGTAACACTTTTATATACTTTTTCATGATTACAATGATTGAAAAAATTTGGAATTGTAATCATTTTACCTTCTTATTATAAAAAACTTGTTATGTTTGCTGGCGTAATATTATCAATTGAAGGTAAGACTAAACATAATAACACTTCTATTATAATTATGAGTAATTGGTTGATAAAAATTAATTTAAACATTATTTGTTTGGCAACGTTATTTATTTATTTATTTATTTATTTGTTTAGCAACTGTATTAGTTCGGCAAGAATATTGAATTGGTAATACCCGAACTATTATCTCAAAAACTCCATTGGAGTTAACATTAAAACATCGCTTATTGTAGTTCTATATGTGTCCCTATGGACAGTAATTGACAAACAAATAACCTATTTTAATAACTTTGATGTTTGATAAAACAAAACAAATTAAAAATGAACAATATTTATTTTTCTTCTTTGTAAACAAACAACTATTTCCTGCAGCTATAATTACTTGAATTAATGGATTTAATTTGAATTGTACAATACCCGACTGTATTAGTAAGCTATAGAGCATCAAAACTTCAATTTAGTTTTAATTTAAACTGCATTTGCAACATCCAAATTATAACTTTATTTGTTACGATAAAATGACTTCCATTTTGATCTTTCAAATTTTAAATTATCACTAAATTAGTCTTTTTAAAACTATACATGCTTACATCATATTAAAGATTTGTATTTATAACCAATTTTAATGAATAGTTTAATATATTGTTGTTTTTATCATATGCATCACACACTTCCCTAAGATCAATCTTGTGCTCGTGATTCACCTTCATGAACTGTGCCGATGTGCGGTTAACCAGAAAACATAACATCCTGTTGTATTTGGAGTGTATGTGCAGCTTCGAAACCTCGATGAGGCCTTCCTAGTCCAATTGTGAGAAAACACAAACACACCTTTAAGTGTGATCTACCAGCCTAACCAGAGATTTCAATAGAATAGAGAAAGTACAGAGAAAATCTACTAAGTCAGTGAGAGGATTGGCAGGCCAAGCTTATAAAGCAAAAACACGAATATTGAAATTAAACCCATTGGAAAGAAGAAAATTGAGAGGGCCTTAATTGAAGTGCTCAAAATTATATAAGGATGTCCTTGATTACGATGCTGGTTAGAGGAAGGTCCACTAGAAGTGATAGGCTTAAGCTATTTAAACCTAGTGCTATGGTTAATACCAGCAGATCATTCTTTTTCCAGAGGGTAGTAAATGAATGAAATGGGAGTATGGTGGAGGCGGAATCAGTCAATTTACTTAAGAACAGACTGGATAAGTTATGGAACGATATTTATTAATTTATATGGTTGGAGAAAAAACTCTACGCGTATGCTATGTGATGGTAAGAAAATCAAGTTACATCTGAAGATGATACAAATGAAATATGTAGAAAGAAAATCTTAAATCTAAACTTAAACTAATTAATGCTGTCTAGCATTAATGATAATGATTATACCATGTATGCCAAAAATTTAAAAGCTGAAGAGGATGTTAGCAAAACATATGACATGAAAAACAAATACTTTCTTTTGAGCAACTAATTATTTTCATATTTTGGTTTATGTTGTCCAATGACCTTGAATCTTAACACTGAACAATTTTAGATGACGATTAAATGTTCCGAATGTTCATTTGGAAGTTTTTGAGACCACGACAAGAGTATCCAAAACGGCATTACTATTATTATTATTATTGTTATTATTATTATTATTATTCTTATTGTTATTATTATTATTATTATTATTATTATTATTATTATCATTATTATTATTATTATTATTATCATTATTATTGTTATTGTAATTATTATTATTATTGTTGTTATTAATACTGTTATTATTATTATTATTATTATTGTTATTATTATTATTATTATTA
>JARUHE010319276.1:0-11529 GCA_031471125.1 Archaeomysis grebnitzkii | reverse complement strand
ATATGTATGTATAAACATGTAAATACACATATATATACATATATGTATATATATATATATATATATGTATATATGTATATATATATGTATATACACACATATAGATAAATTTTAATTTTAATTTGATTTAATATATAAACATATAAACTTATGCTATATTTTTTGTTTTATACATTTTATTTTTTATTTTTAATATATTTTATTTTTAACTTTTAGACACAAAATATTTTCTCAAAAACTTTGTATAAAACAAGAATGATTTTCAGTTCATTTTATAACAACTAACATTTTTTCTGTTAGATCAAAATTATTTGGATCGAAAATAGTACAAGTGAGGTAAGCTACATTCAAATAGCATGGAGCTTACCTCACTTGTGCTATTGTCGATCCATATTTTTCTTGAATAATAAGGAAATACAAAATTTTTAGAAAAATTGTACAACTATAAAAAAAATTTATGTTGTTATTACTTAATAAAATAATTTATTTTTGCTATTTAAAATTGTAACATTATAAGAAATTAATTTTAGAGAAAAAACATTTTAGGGAATTTTTTAGGGATTTCTTGGGAGAATGTTCTGTCGATCAAAAAATAATTCATCTTAATCAGAGAAAAATATTGAAAGAACAAAGTTCTATTTTTTTATAAGTTTTAAAAACACGAACAAATAAAAATAATATTTTATATTTTATTTGTAAAAAAAATAATTACAAAGTCTATAAAGATAATAAATCTAAATCTCAGATGAAACTGTTATTTTTTGGTGGTAGAATATGAAAAGTTAGGTTAGATCATTGAAATAATAAAAATCCATTTTTTACATAGGCCTATAAGAATTTAAATATATTGTGAAATTATTGTTACTTTTAAAAGTGTTAAAAAACAACAATATACGAAGATGTTTCCATAAAATTTCATAACGAGGGAAAAAATCCTGAAAATTTAATAAAACGGGGAAAATTATGTATAAATTAGAGAAAAATCAAATAAAATTAGGAAAAAGTAAAGAAAATTAGGGAAAAATAAAGAAAATTAGGGAAAAATTAATGAAAATTGTATAAAAACGAAAGATAATGAGATAAAACTCCATCTTTGTCTTTTAACGTTGGATAAGACATTAAAATACAAAAGAAATAATATTTTAAAATAATCCAGAAACAACAACAACAACATCAACAACAACAACAACAACAACAACAACAACAACAACAACAACAACAACAACAACAACAACAACAACAAAAAACTGTTTTGTCAAAGACATTTTTAGTGTGCATATCTTTGCGGGAATTAATTCAAATATGATTCTAATGATATAGTTGGATAAATCTTATGTATAAGTATGCATTGTTATGTATAATTATGTAAACTTATATACAATTATATAAAATACTATATAATTTTACATAACTATATATAATTATACATGGTTTTACATACTTATATATAATTATATATATAACTTGAGGTGAATTTATTTATGAGACTAGCATTTTAAAACTTTCTCTTGTATTTTAGTCAGAAAATCTAATCTAATAATAACTTTGATGGTTTGTAGGGATTACATTTCCACTGCAATGACCATCCAAAAAACTACGCGGTCGAGAAAGAGGCATCGCTCAAATAGGATATTGCTAGGTCCAAAAAGAGACGTGATTTAAATAGGATATGGCTAGGTCTGAACAGAGGCGTAGATTATGTAGGATAATCAAAATAATATAAATTAAAAGTTATTCTGTTGAAGCTCTAAAGAGACTTAAAATTTATGGGAAGTTATTGTTGATAGTAAAGCAGATAATGATTTAGAGAACTTATAATGAGCCATTGAGAGAGTTTTGTGATCTGAGGGGAATTATAGTAGATGATAAAACGGATTGTGATCTGAGGGAAATTTCAGTAGACTGATAAAACGGATTGCGATCTGAGGGAAATTATAGTAGACTGATAAAACGGATTGCCAGATGAAGAGAAACTAAAACGAAATTATGAAAAAATTGCACACAAATTGCTGTATGGAAGTAATTTTAGTAAATCATTGAGAGAATTTCGCCAACCTTAAAAGGTAATTTAAATCCTAGTTTGAAGAACTTGTTGATTTAGATAAGTATAACAAGCTATGAGGGAGTGAGGGAAATTTCTTATGAAAGTTAGTAACATTTTGAGGGAAATTATAATAAACCGTTGAGGAAGTCTGCTGATTAGAGGGAAATTTTAATTAAATTTTGAGGGAAATTTTAATAAGCTGTTGAGGGAGTCTGTTAATTAGAGGGAATGTTTTAATAAGCTGTTGAAGGATTCTGTTGATTAGAGGGAGATTTTAGTAACATTTTGAGGTAAATTGTATAAACCGTTGAGGTTGTCTGTTGATAAGAGGGATTTTAATTCCTTGTGAGGGATTTCTTGACTGAGGGATTGCGTGATTACAGCAACTGGTCCAAGACACCCTAGTGGACGAAGGCCTTCGAGTGGTCAAGGAATCGCTGAGTCAACAACAACAGCTGAAGGAGGCTCAAATGGGTGGACTCCACCAAGCCAACAACCGCCCAAACCACGACGGACTCCCACCCACACCCAGACATCACCATGACAACGGCATCAAACACCAGGGCAACACGCCACCCTCCACCACCGCCCAACGCCTAGTCTCACCCACCACCTCCTACGGAGACATTTTCCCTTTCGCTGAAAACAAGGTCAGTTCGAAGTAAGTCGACGAGACAGCTCTCGCCCGCCAAAGGAAATCGCGGGCTTTTCTTTTTGGCGGTTTTTTAGATTTTTTAGGAATTTTTTTGTGTTTTGTTTTGAGTTTTTTATATGTTGTGATAACTTTGTTTGTCGTTTTAGGGATTTTAATGTTTTGTTTTTAGAGTTTTTTTTATGTTGCGATGCTTTTTTTGTCTTCTTAGGGATTCTATGTTTTGTTAAGAGTTTTTTTTTATAATGTGTAATGACTTTCTTTGTCTTTTAAGGGATATTCATGTTTTGCTTAGAGTTTTTTAAGCTGTGATGAGTTTCTTTGCCTTAAGGATTGTTATGTTTGTTTTTAAATATTTTTTTATGTTTCACTTTTATTTTCTTTCTTTTATGGTTCGAATTATGTTTTGTTGATATCAGCTTTAGAGATTATAGATGTTATGAAAATTTGTGTTTAAGGTTTTGAAGTTTTAGAACATTTCGCTATCTTAGAGTTTTTTATTAAGAGAGTTTCAATGTTTTGGGTATTTCATGTTTGTGCTTATCCGTCGGATTTTTTTTTTTTTGGTGGGGGGGGATTTCAATATTTTCATCGAAATTTTCAGGTGGAAGTTTTTGTGCTTAGGGATCTTGGGGCATTCTCATTTATCTTAGGGATATTTAATGACGTTATTTGATTTTAATGTTTTTTCAAAGATGTTTCACTTTTTAAATTATAAATATTTTTACCAACATTATGTTCATATTTGAGATATTGTATCAAGAAATGGAATTTTAAAACTAAATTTTATTATTTAACTAACTTTGTCAGAATATTTTGATACTTTATATCTATTTTTGGGGATTTTTATATCTGTTTTTAGGGATTTTATATCTGTTTTTAGGGATTTTGTATATACTTTCAGAGATTTTACATCTAATGTTTTAAAAAGTTCCATCTATAGAATTTTGTTTATCCTAAGAATTAAAGAATGGTTTCAAAGTTAAGTTTTTAAGCTTTTTTAGGTTCGTAAGGTTTTTTAAGACATTTTATGCTATTCAGGCTGTGGTCTTTTGTTTTTTTTGGGTTTTTTTTTAGAATTTTACATACATTTTCAAATACTGTTTAGCTCATTTATTGTTTTCATTTCGGTTTTAAAGGTATTTGTGTGTTTTGGATTTTTTTGTTTTATTTCATTTTTTAGTTCTTAGATAGTTTTAGATTTTTAGTTCCCTATAATCTATTTTTTTATTTTTGTAATTATTCTGTATTTTATTGTTTGTTGTTAATTTATTATTTTTTATATTGTATTAGTTCTTAGTATTAATATTAATGTTTATGATTTGTCAATGTTATTGTTAGTAAAATTGTTGTTTGTATTTGTAGTTAATGCTAAAATTGTTAGTATTAAGGAATTATACTTTAAATATTCTTATTTTAATTTGTAATTTGTTGTTGTCATTTGTTTTTAGTTTATTTATTATTATTTTTATTAATAATTTTATTAGTATTTTTATTATTAATTTTATTATTATTTTTAATGATTGAATTAATAAAATGTATATTATTTATTATAATCAGTAGCTTAGTTATTGTTGTTTTAGTATTCTTATTAATATTATTATTATTATTATTAGTATTAATAGTATTTCTAGTATGAAGTAAATAGAATTAAGAAATACATAAATGATAAAATAAATATCTTTTTTTTAGTAGTTATTTCAATATTTTTTATTTTTGAATAGTTATTTTTAGTATTTTTATGTATTTATTTTTTTTGTAATGTTTTTTTTGCATAATTCTATTTTATTTTTAAGCTTTCTATTTTCTGTTTTTTATGTTTTTGCATATCTTTAAATAGTTTTTGTTTGTATTTGTTGACTTATACAATATTAATTATTAATAATTATTAATAATACAAACTATTAATAATTATTAATAATTATCAATATTATTAATTATTAATAATATTAATTATTTATAATTATCAATAATATTAATTATTAGTCATTATTAATAATGAAAAATTTAGTTTAAGAAGTTTTGAAATATATTTGATGTGACCAATGTTTGGTCTAAGAAAATAAATATTTTATTATTTTATGTTTAATATATATTTTATACTTTACAAAGTTGTTTCCATATGAATAAAACTTAAAATCTATTTATGTTTTAAATAATATAATTTTTAACAGTTATTATAATGATAAGCATTATCATTACTTGCATTATCATTAACAATATCAGTGTTGCTATTATCATTAATAACATCATTGTTAGTATTATCATTATGATTAGTATAATTATTATAATTGTTATTATTATCATTATGGTCTTTATCATTATGATCAGTATAATTATTATCATTATGGTCTTTATCATTATGATCAGTATAATTATCATCATTGTTGTTATTATGAATTATATACTATTGTTTGCATAAATAGTTTTTCTACTCATAGTAATATTATAAAAATCATTGATTATATCATAACCTTTTTCTTTTTATATTTTATTTCATACATTCGTAATTTTGTATTATCACATATACTAAACATTATATATTGTATTATTATATTATATTATAATAATATAAAATTTGATTAAAATAATAATCAAAACAAAAAGAATTGTTTATAGTTTCGTTTTAGTTTTTAAAGAAATGTTTAATTTTTTACTTAGGAAAACAAAATTTACAACATAAAAAATATTTCATTTCCATAGAGTTTAATTTAAAAAAAAAACTTTGAGTCAGAATATTTTTTCAGAATTATAACTTAGCTTTCCTATGACATGACTTAGTATTCAAAATATCTTAACTTAGTAATTTTACTTCAAATATAATTGTTCTTACATTAAAGTAAGCTTGTTCTCAATATAATAATAATAATAATAAGTATTATTATTATTATTATTTTTATTAATAATAATAATAATAATAATAATAATAATAATAATAATAATAATAATAATAATAATAATAATAATAATAATAATAAGTATTATTATTATTATTATTAGAAATAGCTGTTACAACATTCAAGTGAGATTGTTATCAACATATATAGAATAAGGAGATGCCAAGTTATATAATGCAAGATTTTTAAACTAATCTGAAAAAGACAACATTGTTTTTCTCAGTAGGTTTTCATACAACTTTCTCTGAAAAAAGAACTTCGTTTTTTCACAAAAGATAGTTTGACTTTATCAAAAAGATAACTTAGCTCATACTCTTCTCTAAGCTTACCTTAGTAGCATCTATCCGTAGTTAGCGGCTGATCCTTGTCTATTAGCCACGATTTAATGGCTATTATATTAATCCCTTGGAAAATAGCCAAGAATTAGCCATTGAAATGCTACTAGGGTTAGCTTTATGCCCTATCCAGAGTTATAATTTAGCTTCTTTGAGAAAGATAACTTAGCTTCATCCAAGAATTTCCTAAAAAATAACTTAACTGTCTCTGATAAAAAAAAACGCTACACAAAAGATAAAATGGCCTTCAACTCATAAGATAGTTTTTTTTTAACAAAAAACGATTAGATTTATAAAAACAAACTAATTTTGAAACTTTATAAAAAATAGAACAAAACTCAATCTTATCCGAGAAAATAGTTTTATGAAAAGATAACTTAGCCTTAGAGCAATACGCAAAAAAAGATAACTTATCTCTAAGGAAAAAACTTAGCTTTACTTTATCTAAAAAACGATTTCGTTCAAACTTGATCCAAATATAACTTGATACCAAAAACTTAGCTTAACCTTAACCAACAGATAACTTAGCACTAAGAAAAAACTTAGCTTAACTTTATCCAAAAGATAACTTAGCTTTAAAACTTTTTCTCAAGAGATGACTAAGATGCTTCTTTTTGACTCCTGCAGCTGATCCTTCAAGGCATTCTTGTGCAATTGCAGCAGCAAATGAACTTGAAGGAGTGCCTCGCCAATGCTAAGAGAGAACAGTGACCGCTCTGACAATCTCCCGCCAAAATCTCACCTCGCCATCATACGTATCGCCAAAATCATCATAAGCGCTGCAACAACAACCATGAAGATGCCAAAATCATCATAAGTGCGCCAAAACAACTACCATGAAAATGATAAAATCATCATCAGTGCGTCGAAGCTGCCATAAAAAGCTTTAATTTGGTCATAACTAGGTCTATCCCGAGTAATTATGAAGAGGACTACGCAAAACTACCATAAAGAAACATTACCTTGTAGTCCCAAAGAAATACTTCCTGCACTTTTAAAACATATACCAAATGTATATAACTAATTTAGACGGAAGAGTGGTTTAGTGAAACTTCAAAATGTATCGAACATTCTTATTGGTTAAACCTGTGAATAACGGATCAATCATAATCGAGTATTCAATTCTCTTGAACCAATGAATCAAAAGTATAAACTCTTTGAAAACAAAACCTTAAACGTTGTTTAAATGTATTGAAAAATATTTAAAAGTTGTTAAAAAAATTAAACTATTGTAAATAAATCATTGTTTTACAAAAAATCCGATCGTGTTCATCTATTATTTGTGGACTTGTTTATCAAAACGTCTGATAGTTTTTCTGTAAATTAAGGAACTCTTGCTATACAAATCTTGATTGATTTCTGCTGTAGAAGAAATTGAGGTCTGCCGAAACTTTGAAACGGTTCGCTGCAGTTTGTGGGTGAAATTTCCTGCAATTGTGTAGACGGCACTACAACCTATGGGAATTTTATAGAAATTTTAGTGATCTTTACTACAATACCTGAGACATTCCCTGCAGCTTCTAGGAAATTCATTGCACTTTCTGGGAAATTTACTAAAGTTTCTGGAAAATTCACTGCAGTTTCTGGGAAATTTACTAAAGTTTCTGGAAAATTCACTGCAGTTTCTAAGATGGTTCTGCAATCACTCCAGATAATGTTCCATTTTTCTGCAATGTTTCGAATATTTCTTCAAGGAGGAGAAAACCGTGGCAGAGAGATTCCCAATTCGTGGAGGTAGTCAAACTTTTTCAAAGTCTTAGATTAATCTTTAGGTTTAAATAATCTTAAATCTCAATACATTGTGATCAGTAAAATCGTGGTTACTTAAGCAGTTGCGATTAAGTTTAAATAATCTTAAATCTCAATACATTGTGATCAGTAAAATCGTGGTTAGTTAAGCAGTTGCGATTAGGTATAAATCAATACTTCACCATTAAAATTAGGCTGGTTAGAAATAAATTTCGTTCAAAATGGCGGATATTCAAAAATTATAAATTTTTAAAAAAGTTTTCATAATTTCGAAGTATCGGTATTTCTTATTTCACTTAGTTCATTCAGTTCATTTTAGGTCGTTTAGTACAATTAGGCCATTTTCAGGTTGATATTTGTTTAGGTTTTTAGGTTTTCCTTCGTCGTTTTTTGAGTTTCAATAAAGCATTGACTAAGTTATGTACCAACGCGACGGCAGCAAAATAGTCGAACATGTACAAATATAAAAAAAAATAATAAAGTTATAAATTATTATTTGTGTTGTAAATTATTATTATTATTATTATTATAAATTGTTATTTTTTGTTTAAATTCCATAGTGTGAAAATCTACCATAGATTTTCACAGTATGGAATTTACATCAAAAAATAATAATTTATAACTTCGTTAGCCTAGTCTTATTTTTCCATTTGAAAACAGTACTTACATTTTGCTGCCAATGGTACATTTATGTTTGGAATTTTATTTAAAAAAACGTTTCATTAACTGACATATTTCTAAAAAAAATGTATTTAATAATTGTACAGTTTTTCCAAAAATTATTCATAATTAATCCATTACAAAACGTATTATCAATAACAATACAAAATAGTAAAAGAAAAATGTTTTAAAGAATTAATTGATTCATTTATTTTCCTTAACTAAATAAAATGTTTTAATTAATTTATTTATTTATTAAATGTTTAGAAAAACTATCATTATTTAAACTAACTTTAAACTATTTTCTGACATTAAAGATTGTGATCATTGGTTAACATTATTACTATCAATAATAAGGAAAATTTTTAATAATAATAAATAATTATTAACAATAACAATAATAAATAATTATTAACAATAACAATAATAAATAATTATTAACAATAATAATAATAAATAATTATTAACAATAATAATAATATTTATTGTTAACAAAAAATATAACTTCTTATCAATAATAATAATAATTCTTTACTATAATAGTAAATATTAACAACAATAAAAATAGTTATTAACAATAATAATAACGATTATTAACAATAATAACAATAACCATTAACAATAACAACTCAAAGATGATAAAAAAACAATGATTTGAACTTGATAATGTACAATAATAATAATATAATGACAATAATAATAATAATAATAATAACAATATAATAACAATAATAACTCAAAAAAATAATTATATAATAACAATGTATGAGTCAAAGTTAACGATGGTAATTAGAGTAACAATAATGATTATAATTATAAAAACAATGTAAAATTATCAAAATTGATTATTATTATCATAAATTTTTTACTCAAATAGTTTGCAACTTATGTTAATACTATCACTAATACTACCACTAATATTATTATTAATATTAATACTACCACTAATATTATTATTAATATTAATTCTCCTATTTAATACTATGACTATTTACTATTATTATTAATGTATCTTAAATTTTTTTTGTAACTTTAAATTTTATTTTTTTACGGGAAATGATTTAAATTCAATGAAATTTAATTAGATTTAATTCAATTTAAGTGAATTTAATTAAATTTAATTAAATTTAATGCAAAATAATTTAATTAAATATCACGAATTGTATTTAAAATTATTTATTTTATTCAAATCAGTTAACTGGGTTGAATAAAATTAATTTTACTTCAATTAAATCAATTAACGCCTGAATTATAATTACCCTACGGCCTACAATCCAATGAAATTCACATTGAAAATAACCCTATGATTGTCACTATTTTTCCCTACAAGCGTTAAAGGGTTAAATAATGTTTATAAAAAATTAATAAATAAAATAAATAATAAAAATGAAAAAAATAATAATTCCATTTATTTATTTATTATTTGTTTTTTATTTGTCATTTATTATTTATTATTATTTATTATTTATTATTTATAAAAAATAATAAATAAAATAAATAAAAAAACAACAAAAATAATAACTCCATTTCCTCCCTCAGGTGATCTCTTCTAGCGCAGGCAACATCATAGCAGTGGCCAACCCAGCGCTATCCCTCTCCTCAGCCCTAAGCGCCAGCACCCACACACACCCACACGCCCACGACGACGACAGACACATCAATGCGCTATACACCCTCAGCCAAAGTGTGGGTCCGCGTGCGGGCAACAATGTCATCAAGCAGGAACCCAATTCACCCGGATCGACTAAGCAAGAGGGAATGTAGATCGTAGTAGTTTCCTTGTCGCTGATTGGCTGTTGAACTGGCTAGAGCGACCAATAGGCTGTCAGTATTGCCTTTGTTGTTACTGTTTGAAAATTGTCTTTGTTATTAATGTTTATGTGTAAACAAATGAAACTTGATAGAAATTGTTAATAATAGAGATGATACAGTAATAATAATGGTAACACACAGCTATTACTATTACTATTTTACTACTACTACTATGACTAGTACTACTACTACTACTACTAATTATGGAAATGATATTATCAAAAATATAGTTTTAATAGTAGCTGAAAAATTGATTGAATTTTTGTAAAATATCTTAACACAAAATACTCTTTTATATATAAATGTTAAACATAAACTCACTATTGAATGATTCCTAATAATAATAAAAAAAAACATTTTTTATTAAAAACTAAATTAGTTTAAGTAATATAAATACAAAATACAAAATGTTGACAAGTGAAAAAGCTGAACTATGACGAGTCGTATTTCTTCAGCTACAAAAACTTAGCAGTTAAATCGTGTGACGTCACAAACTTTCAAGTGTGGACTCAATTTTGAGCCTCGCGGCACATTTCATTCTTTACATCTAAGAAATTAATGTAAAAAAATTCTTCTTGAAAAGTGGTTTAAATTTTTCTGGTAAAAAACTACCTAAAAAACCCGCCAAAACAGACATTCATTTCCGAGTGAGGAAAATCCGCCATATTGTAGTTTTTGGCGGGAAATATTTTTGAAGTGTTTATAAAAAAGTAACTTTGGTGAAAAAACTAAAATTATCTTTGATTATAAAATGTTTTCAACTTTTATTTTAAAAGTTCAAAAGTTTAGTGATAGAAAAAAGAACTGAAAATTAAATAAAAAAAACTTCGTGAGAATCTATTTAAAAATGAAAAGTTGCCCCAAAGTTACTAAATTTATAAACATAAGTTCATGTGTGAACCTTCATCTTGACTATTCTCGTCTTTCTCTTGTGAAATAGAAGAAGAAGAAGTAAGAGAAGACGAAGAAGAGAAAAAAAGAAGAAGAAGAAAAAATCAGAAAGTGAATCCATGTTTACAGCTTTGGTGCTCATAACTAACCGAGTTCCTCAATAATGTTGTTTCCTAAAAAATATTTCTATAATTTAACAGAATTATGTTTCTCTGATGTTTGCTTAATTTTAAGCGTAAATTAATTTATAGAAATAATATTATTAGAAAATGATAAAAAAAACGTTCAACTAAAACCAAAGTCTACAACCTATGTGTCCTGGTTTCTGATTGGCCGACGGCCCGTCAAAACTGACCAATAGGAACAGGCGTTTATTGATTCCAATTTGCTTTTCTTAAATGATTTTGTGTCTTAAATGATTATTATTTTATTATTATTTTCACAAATTATAAGTATATATAAATATATATATATATATATATATATAAA
>JARUHE010319265.1:0-11530 GCA_031471125.1 Archaeomysis grebnitzkii | reverse complement strand
TAGAACCAACCCTTCACCTGGTCTAAGGGAGGTAGAGGACGACCAGATCCTCACTCTGAAAAATCAGCCCTTCACCAAAATTATTGTATTATTAATGTAATATATTTATTTCATTATCTATTGCGTGAATAATTCTTAATATATTCTGTGATATCACTTCTTTAGTAACCTTTACAATAAATATTGTTGATGTATTATCACAAAACACAACTTATTTTGAAATGCGAAATTCCCATTCCAGCTCCTAAGAGGAGACTTTTAGATAAATAATACTTTTTTATCGAGCACGAGAACGAAGTGGCGAAGCTCTATATATGGTTTACTTTTCGGAAAATGGCAAAAAATGTCGTTGATGTTGCTGTTGATCAAAGTTTTTGTTATTGACTTTTGAGCAATGTTTGTTTAGAATAAACTGTTGGCATTTTAATTTTAATAATTATGGGATTAACTTTTAATTTATAAGTTTTAAAGTATTTTAAATAAAAACATTTTTATTTGCAAAATTTAAACAAACCAACTTTTTTATTTTTAGTTTTACAAGAATGTTTATTTAGAATAAAATAAAGAACTAAATATTCTAAACAACTTTTACCAAATACAATTTTTACACAACTTTATAGTGTCTGAGATGATAGCTGTACTTATCATCTAATAAAAAACAGTTCTCCATATGTAATAAACTATCCATATTCACAGTTTTCAATAATTTTGTTGGTTAGTATAAAACATTTAAATAAAACTAACCAAATTATGCATATTATTTTTATTTATAAGGGTGACTGAACTGTTTAAAACTGATCATGTATGATTGGTAAATTAATTATATTTTTCATGAATATACATGATCTGTGTCTTTTTCATAATTACTTTTAATAAAATATAGTTATAAGATTAACCATAAACATTAACAAAAAAAAGTATTATATTAAATGTAATACAAAAATCAGATAATGGAACTAATGAAAAAGTAACTCAAAATAGATAATTATCTAAAGAATTTTTATTTGTAAAAACAATGTTTATGAAATTAAAGATAACAAGTCTGAAATGTTTCTCCTTTAACTCACAACAAAATAATTATAAATATGTAAATCAAAAGTTTGAGAGTAAATTGAAAAGTCATTGAAAAATATTTGTCCAATTTTCAATTGTTGTACTCTAGAAAATCCTTAATATTTTTTTGTATACTAGGACTAAACAAATTAGAATTAGCAGTGTGAATAATCTTTATTAAATGTTGTTATGTGGCAAAATATAAGAGAAAGTGTTCACTCGGGAAAAAACTGATCTCCGTGAATTTATTGACGAAACCTAATTTGAATTCACCTTTTGGATTAATCTTTTTGATCAAATCTATGAATTATTTTCCCAATTTTAATTTTATATTGCCAGAAATAACAATTTTCTGTGGAAGCAAATCTATTTTAGGAATAATTTTTCAATAAACATGTGCTTCTCAAAAATAATGAAGTATTTTTAAATGATCTTTCCTCTGAAGGAACACGAAAGTGCGAAAATAAGTTTTATTTGTATTCCAGTAAAAATAATTATTTGAAACGAGTCGGCAGAAAAATGCTGAAATATGTCACAGAAAAAAGGGGAGATCTGGAGTTTCTATTTCGAGCAAAAGTTTTTCAAAATTTTTATGTTGGTTATTCAAATAATAAAAATTAATGCATGTGTGTTTCAATATTTTTATGTTGGTAATTCATGTGTGTTTCTAAAAACAAAATAAAATTGTTCTTAGAGTTAAGTTTGTTAACATACTCTTGCTTTTACAACTTTGGACGATTGTAAAGATAAAAATTTGCTAAAAATCGAAACCATAGCATAACCAGCTCAATTTTTTTCTAAATGATCTTTAGCTATTTTTTGTAAAAGGAATTCATTTTGTTTTCGGAAGTTGAATGTCAACACATTTACAACTGCTTGTACTGTTCTTATTGGAATCTTATTGGAAGCAATAGCGCGGCACGGAAATTATAAATAGAAAAATTATACTTAGTACTGTATGAATTGTGGATGTCTAAATTAGAATATTTAACAGAGATATTTGCGCAAGTCAATAGTCTGAAGAGCAATATGCAAGGTAGAAATGAAAATATTCTTACTTTGACGGATAAACTAGTTGCTTTCACGAAAACGAATTACTTTATGGAAGAAGAGAGTGAAGGCAGATAATTTGGATCTGTTTCCCTCTCCTAGTCCGTAAAACCTGCCTTAAGGAGATGATTTTCATTATTATTGACCATTTGAAATGTCTATAAAACAGAATTAAAGAACATTTTCGATTAATCATTGCACATAGATGGATTTGATTGGATTCGTAATTATTTTGTAAGGTTGACCAATAATCCTAATTTTGAGTTGTGGGAAGAGGAATAATTAGCGTCATTTTCTAGCGATCGTGAACTTAAAATAAAACACGCGTAGCTGCCGCTAGACGCATTTTGAATTTATGTTATGGAAGAGTGTCCACTGTCCTGTCCAGCTATAACTAAAAAAACATCAAAGTGTTTACTGCAGTTCTCAATCTCATACTTGTGTAATGTCTTAATAGATTGTCGTAATGTATTAATATATCATCAACATGTTTTAATAGATCACCATACTGTCTTAAAAGATCATCGTAATGTTTTAATACATCACCGTATTGTTTTAATATATCACCGTAATGTTTAATAAATCACCGTAATATCTTAATATAACATCGTAATATCTTAATAGATCACCATAATGTGTTAATAGATCACCGTAATGTATTAATATATCACCACCATGTTTTAATAGATCACCAAATTGTCTTAATAGATCATCGTAATATTTTAATATATCACCGTAATGTCTTAATAGAATCACAACATGATCACAATACAAGCAAAACTAAATTAATTTTTGTACATTGACCTGTATTATCAACAGAAAATGTGATGCCAAGTTAACACTTCAAACAAACTTTATGTTCAGAAACAAGATACTACATTAGTCATGTATCTAGACTTATTGTGTGTGTTTGCCATAAAGCTTAACAAAAAAGTTATTTGAGAAAAATACTTATAAATATGAAGGCATTTTGTTCAGACATTTATTTAATTATTATGTAAAATTTTTTATATTTTCTAAGAAGTGTTTTTTAAAATAAGGTAACACAATATTATAAACGTTGTTATGGTAACGAGAAATCGACTAACACAAAAATTAATATTTAGTTACTATGACCTGAAAAATTCCTCCTCAACTAAAAAATATGTAATATTGCAGTTTTGAAATATCTAAACATCTTTAGAAACAAAACAGAAAAAATCAGATCTTTGCTTATACTTATGTTTTAATGTTATATATTAAAAAAAAATAGTTAAATAAAACTTCTATTTCTTAGGCGGTAGTGCAAGATTCACAAAAATGTCAAAAAATCGGATCACTGTTTTTTGAAAAACTTTCATTGAGTTCAATCATAATTTACAATTTTCATTATTAGAGCAAAATAAACAATTGTAAAGTTCTTTACAAAGGTCAACAAAAGAAACTTTACATTTAGCTTCGTGGCTTCTAATTAAGAGCTGCAATTAAAAATATTTTAACAATAAATGTTTGTTGAAACATTTAAAAATGTTCTTGTTTATTTTGTCTCTTTGTCAACCTCTTATTCCTCTCAAACAAAAGTGAAAAGACATTTCCTCTTTTTTCATTTTCCCCTTTTATCCTCCTTGCAAGACTCTTCTTTTGAAGAGGCCGAAGGGATTAACTTTTCATCTGGACTCAGCAAGAGAAAAGTGGACGCAGTTCTCAGTGGATTGAAGGTGATTGAAGTGGATCCATACAGAATATAATTTCAACTGAAGAAAAGTGAGTCAAGTGAAATAGTTTTTCACTGAATTCGAGTGAGTTGAAGTGAATTCTATTTTCATTTCATTTCAAATATATTTTGTCGTTTTGTTTTTGAGAGGTTTGATATTAAATCAATATTTACCGATGTCGTTTTAGTACTGACAAACGTTGATTATTTGTTGTTATTTTCAAACTTATTTAGTTCATTAACCCTTTATTGCTCATATATGCAAAAATTTACCTTTGAAAGCTATGTTTAAAGGTTAAATAGAAAATTTGTATAATATGAACAAATATGTGTTTTTATACTTTATAAATTATGTAAGTCTCAGCAAGAATTATAATGTAGTATCATTAAGCAAACGTCCATTTAATCCCAAAGCAATTGAATCAATCGACTTTGGTGGAGTGAATAATCATAGAGTGAACACATGGTGATGATTTAATTGAATATATATTAAAATATATTCAAGGTATTTAACATGTTTTAAATATTACCCACCCCCTCCCCCATGAATGATCTTGAAAAAACGTGTTTCCAAAGTGTTTTTTTTAATTAAAAGCCCGAGCCAAAAACCACGTACCCCTAAAAATGGATACGTTTTAAGATCTTTACAAACTTGAGAAATATATTAATTGTAAAATTTCAACGAACCTTATAAAACCATTCACCAACGAATGTTCTTATTAAGTTTGTCACAAACTAGTTTTGTATGAACTTTACAACAAACAGTTGTACTAACTTTATCACAAACGTGTGGCGTACCCACCATATAAAAAAACGTTCATAATATGTTCTTCACAAACTGGTGTCGGGTGTAACTTACACCAACCCTTTGTATTAAGTTTGTCAGGTTAGTAGTAGGATTTTTTTTGAGTTTGGTGAATGATTTTATAAGGGTCCTTAAAAAACTCTCAGTTAAGGGAGTTCTTAAGATAATAACGGTATTAAAACAACCCAGTTTAAAGGAACATGTGATGTTTGGCTGAAGTTTGTAATTAAGACAAACTTGCAATTATGAGGGGCTAATATACAGCGACAATAATATTGAGAGAACAAATGGTTCAACTGGAAATAAACAATCTGATAAGCTCTAATGTTGTATAATGCAATGGATTTTTATCTAGATAGCATAATCGGCCCAAATGTCTTCTAAATGACTTATCGCATCGTTTAGCTCAGTTTATAATCGGAAAAAGACATAAAGAGATTCAGAACATTATTCGGGGAAACTAAATACATGTCTTCGTCTGGAAATTGCACCGAGATTAATGAAGCTTCAAGTAGAGTTCATTAAAAAAGTGTCTATCATATTTATGGTGCTTCATTGTATGCTCCCTTTTATTCTACTTTTTCCCTTCAACCTTTTTTTTGTTAGACACTTTTTGGTGTTTGTTTCAGTTTCTCAGTGCACTTTAAAAATTTATAAGAATTAAGTTTTTTGCTTATCTTATCTTTTTTTATTACATATTTTATGGTCGAATATGTATTTGTTCGCCTTTACCTCAGTAGACTTCAATATATATTTATATACTTTATATACAAATTTCGAGGAACATCCTATTTTCAGGAACATTTAAGCTTTACGTGAGTTGTGCTAATTTTTTATAACTTACATACTAGCACAACTGACATTCATTTTAGTTACTTTTTCATTCGTATTCTATCTGTATTACAATTGATTTCACGTTTTGCTGTTTGTTGCTTCATTTTTTATTAACATTTTTATTGATTTTCTTTTGTTAAATTCAAAAGACATTCTACCGCCGTCAAACAAACGCTAAGCAGAACAACTTCCCGTGCTATACAATGGCATAAATGGACAGTTATCTCTCTGCCACTAAAAATATAAAGTAAAGTCCCACTGCCTGGCACAATATTCGGCTTCAACAAACCGTTCAACGACATCAATGATGTACAGTTAACAGCACAATAATCGAACACTTTTCTAATAGAAAAGCAAGAATAATTAGGTTATAAATCACTATTTATTGTTGTAAATTAAAAAATATCATGAAAATCTAAGGTAGATTTGCACAGTATGGAAGTTAAAAGAAAACAAATAGTTTATAACTTTAAAATTGTTCATTTCCTATTTGATAAATTTGCAATCATTGTATTTAATTTCTTGCAATCAGGTTTTTTTGCTTCTTCTCAGTTTTTTAAATTTACATTGTTTTGTTAAAAAACGAATTCATCAATATGTTTATGATGAAAAGTTCTATCATGTTCTTTCTATTGTAAAAGATCACTAGAATGAACACATGGCACTAAACTCTTCTTTATCTTTAAATACTAAAATTTTGTACATTATTCCAATTAAAATAAAATCAATATTTTGAATATTTCAGAGAGCTGGATGGCTTTTATGTCAACTTCACACACCTGAATTGCATTTGTAAATTAACCAAAAATAATCATTAATTTTTTAATTAGAAAATGTTTTATATTTGAACGGGTATACATATGAAGATGTTTCACAGCAGCTATCCTCAATCACCCAGCTTTGTTCTTAAACTTCCGAAAAGTTAATTAATTAACTCTAAAAAAAGAGATTGTGTTAGAGATAGACGATCATGTATTTGAAGCTTCTATGACAATCATATCGAACATTTTTGCTGACGAAGTAAGAAAAATTATAGGAATGTGCGCTGGAGCCACCAAATTGTACATGCAATTATGTAAACCTGCAATCATGTTGCTAACAAAATTTAATTATGTCTCTAAAGCATGTTGGTTGAGTTTGACCGCGCTAGCAATAGTAATTAGTAATTAGTAATTAGTAATTAGTAATTAGTGACTATCGACAGCCATTGGTAGCAAGGAAGTGAAGGCGACGACGCGTCGTCAAGTTTATTACATTCAATGCTTTGGAACATTTGGATCAATTAATTTTTTATCTCAAGGAACTCATGTTGATTTTTAATAAGATTTCCAAAACTGTATTACAATATGAAACTCATAACAAAATGAGTACTTTTGTTTAATTACAGGAGTTTTCTTTGAAAACTACCAAAGTTTAAGTGAATAGTACAGTTTGATTCTTTGTTTTTCATTGCATAAATAGACTCATGTGAGTCAATTATTGGGTTTTCAGCTGAAGAAAACAAACCACTACTAATAGAACAAGATTTATCATACTTCACATATGTAGAGCCAAAATTTTGAACTGATGCAATTTTAATGAAATTATTTTTCATTTTAGAATGAGTTTAATGACGTTTTTCATTACCTAGATTAAAACGATTTTTTAAATCAATCAAACTTGAAAAAGTCACCTTCATTTCCTTGCTACCAATGGATATCGGTAGTCACCAATAACTATTGCTAGCACGATCGTACGCAACCATTGTTTTAAGAGTATAATTTATTTGTAGCGATACTTACAGAACCGTGGCAATTTTTTTAAATTGATAAATTAAATACACAACGTTGGTGATTACCACCTGTTTGAAAAGGCTTTAGACAATGCTATTACTAATAGTAATATTCACATCGATGATATCAATAATACCATGAAATTTTTACACAACACATTCAGACCTTCACATATAAACATACAAAGGAAGATATTTATACTGGCTCCTTGCTACTGAAATCTCATTAATACGACCATTCCCCTTAGCATTAGAGCAAACCAATATCTTTTTACTGCTATAATAGTACGTCTACCTATTTTAATTTATGTTTAAATTAAAAATAAAACTAATATTTTAAATAAGAACTTCATTATGTTGTAATCTCTCAGCACTACTAATATAATATTATTATAGCTCTATTTTTTTTTAAATATAAGAGAAACTAAGGTTACAATTATTAAACATAACCAAAACTTAAATAAGTCAAATTAATGAGTAAAAATAAAAGATTTGATCATATGAAACAAAAGTTAATCTAGAAGAAGCAAAAAAATAAAATTTTGATTTGATATTCTTTGTTTTTTTAAAATAAAAATAAATGGGCTAACTAAAATTTGATTTTGGTTAACCCTATAGATCTTTGTGAAAAGTTTATTTCGTCATTTTTTTCAATTTTTATTCTTTATCTTTATTTTCAATTTTTCTTCATTTTTCAAAAATGTTTTTTTCATTTCATTTTAAGTAAACTTTGTTTTTAAACTCAAAATTATAAAAGTTGGTTAGGAAAGTACAAATACTTTTCATTTTAACTTGGTAAATTAGATGCTTTGTAGCTTGTACAATAATTGAATTAAATAAATAACATTCGTTAATTTACCTAAGATAATACTATAATACATACATTTTACAGAAGTATATTCATACATATTCATTATTCTACATATATACATTCCAATATGTAAGTAAACACACGTACTTACATAAACACACACATACAGACACACGCACGAACCTACACGCACGCATACGCACATGCATGCACACGCACATTTACAAGCAAACGCACACGCACATGCATACGTACATGTACACTCACAGGTAGACGCAGACGCATACACATACGCACACGCACACCCAAACAATACACGACAAAGTTCCATTCCGTTAATTCCGCCATTAATGTGTAGCGATTTTTACTGGCAAGTTCTTTAATTCTATTCCATTGTGTCTAAATGAAATGAATTTCTATTAAAGAGAAATACATTTATTTGAAAGAAGATTTTCACATAAATGAAAACTTTCTTAATTGTTTGCAATAAATAAACTTTCTTTAGAAATTCAATATCCAACTATGCTCTCCTTCTTGAATAATAACCATTCGAAAACATGTGAAACCCTTAATAGTTATTGAAACATTTTCTTTCATTCATTTGAACATTTCTTTTAAGTTAAAAGTATGATTTTCTATTCAAACATTTGTTTATTTTTCACATTCATATTGTTATGTTTGTCTTTATATTGTTAACATTAGTTGTGAAGAAAAATGTTTTATTTAAATCTTTACACATTCGACATATACATTATAACCCACTCAACCCAGCAAATTAACTCACAGCAAAGTAAACAAGTTGATGGTTCATATGCTTTAGAGGACTTGGTAGCGGAAGAATTTGTTTCTTATAATAAATTTAGTTGGAAGAATATAATTTTTGGTTGCTTGCTGGTCCTATATAGCTTTTCATTCAAAGTTCATGCTGACAGGCAAAACAAAATCAGATATAAATCAATAAAGTTTAATTTAAACAAATTATGAAATATGACAAAAATTAATATTAGTTACTATAAAAGTATCATCCTGAAAAAGTAAACTTATTGCAAAGATAACAATTGTATCAAATAATACAATTTAATTTTTATTGAAATGTGTTTCGGTTGTAAACAACAGTATTAATAACAGTGTTATATCTTTTTGAAGAAATATATTAAAAAAGTGTTAATAAAAAAGTCTAAACATATAGCAATCATGTGTAGGTTAATACACAAACAGTACATGTAAAAACATAACTAACTTCATTATGAGAAGTATCTTTTGTCTGTAAAAGAAAGATTTAATCATGGTACAAAGCATAATACAACTTTCAAATGAGGACATTTGTATACTTTGTTGGTGAATTAGAGATGAAAAAATAGCTTAAGTATATGAACATAATGTTCCATAAATTACATTTGCATTTGTATAACCCACATTAAGTTGTTAATTCCAGAGTTGTTGTTGAATATTCCAGGAACTTAAGCTCTTCATTATAGCCTCATAATTAATTAATGAAGTGCAACCTTAAACTATTGAAGTGGAAATGTAAATACACATTTAATTATTAATCATCGAATCTATTGTAAAGCAAGTGCATAAGAAATGTAGTGGGGTAAAAGAGTGGGGGATTTTGAACAAAATGGGGGATTCTACAAATTTGTGGTGCAAAGCTTATGATAAACCTCTCCCATGGGAATTTCTTTTAAAATTTATTAACCTCATTAACTGTTTAACGACAGAACAAATTTGATATTTTATTTCATTTACAAATTACCTTTTTAATTTTTGTAAATATTAATTTTCTGAACTTTCCGAAGTAATAATTTTGCTATGTTTTCAATGTTGGAAATTTATCGTCTAAGTATAACGGTTCGGATGAATTTATTGGACTGGTTCTTTAATTTATTGCAGTTTTGTGGTAAACTATTTATTAGGTTCAAAGCTGTGTACAACAAAGAAAAATATTATCTATTGTTGCAAACAAATACATTTTTCATGTTTTACCATTCTTATTTATTTAATGATTATTGGTTTTCTAACTTTTTGAATAGGTTTTCATTTTGTAATTCAATAATAAAGAAAATACTTGTTTAATGTTGCTCTAAAATATTTTCATTTCATAAACTTTTGATTTAATTTATTGTGTACTAAACATCAAAAACAAATAAGGAACAATTCCCATTATGACAAGCACAAAATTACACATACAAGTATTTACACAACATAATGTAAAATTATGAAAGCATATTTAAAAGATGATAACTTGTGATGCAGTAGTCGCAAGTTTAGTATATCCTATATTTTCAGATATAACCTAAATATGAAAAAAGTTTCATACTCATACAATAAACAAAAACAAGACATATGATGCATTCAACAAAAACAAAACCCACGAGATACATTAAACAAAAGAGATAAATCTGATACATTCAACAAAAAAATACATACGATACATTAAACAAAAAGATGCAAAGGATACATTCAACAAAATAATACACACGATACATTAAACAAAAAATAGCATCTGATACATTCAACAAAAAAATACACACGATACATTAAACAAAAAAGATACATCTGATATATTCAACAAAAAAATGTATACGATACATTAAACAAAAGAGATACATCTGATACATTGAACAAAAAAATACACACGACACATTAAACGAAAAAAAATACATCTAATACATTCAACAAAATAAAAATGGCTAGTGTTTCTAAATATGGAAACGTTGATTTTCACCTTCTCCGTGCTAGATATATCGAATAAGAAGCTACAAAACTACTAATTGTGGTCTTAAAAACATTATTATTTCTATATAAAAAATGGTCTAACAGCTATATACAAAGTAAAAAAACAAATTAAAAACAAAAAAGTAAAAGCTTAGAAACTTATAGTATGTTTATGATGTAAATGTGTTTAAATAATTTCGGGTTTGGGAACTACTTAGAGAGATGAAAGTGAAAAAATTAAACAAAAGTATATAGCCTCGTTTATCTGTAAAATGATCAAACACGAATTAAATAAAACCGTTGTAAAAAATGTAAATGGTTTCTATAAATAATAATTTCAAAAGATAAAATGACAGTGACTCAAATCAATTTGAATCACATAAAACATGGTGGAATAAATAAAGTTACTAAAAATGTAAAACTGATGTAGCATAACAATATATAAAATCACTTTTAGAATCGTTTCTGGTATGTACAGTCATAGGCATATCAATCTGGAGGGTTCTAATGCTTAAAATTGTGTTTCCAATATGTTTGTATTTCTATTTACTATTTAATTAATCGAACCTTCATCGTAATAAAATAATTGTAAACTTCCCCTATTTACTATAAAAAAAACGTTTTATATGTCTTTGGTTCAGGCTTAGTCTAAATCCTAGTGAATAATTCTCCTATCTGAATTTCCAGTTTGATATGCCTTTCACTCTAACTTAACTATTCAAAGATAAAAATTAAAGCCGAGACAAATGTATAAGATTTATTATATGTACATATGTGTATAAACATACTGTATAT
>JARUHE010319264.1:0-19932 GCA_031471125.1 Archaeomysis grebnitzkii | reverse complement strand
TGATGTTTTCTCACTTTGTAACACCATTTTTGATTCGATATTTGTGGAGATGAATTTTGTTTAAAGTTACTGAATGATTCATCGTGAGACATTTGAACCGTCCGGTTGGTTCGTGGATTACTAGTTTTAAACCTAGTCAATGTTTTTGATGTTAATTTATTTCATGTAAATTATATTATTTTTTTTTAAACCAAGCCAATGTTTTTGATGTTATATTATTTTATGTAAATTATCTTTCAGTGCCATCCGGCGCTGCTCCGCCTGCATTCAAGAGTCTTTCGCCATCGGCTCCAATCGTCATCGGAAAGGACACAACGGAGGCGATCAAAGGATTCAAGAAGGCAATGGTCCAGAGCATGACAGCTGCTTTGGTGAGTTGCTGATTGTCTTTTGAGGCGTTCTTGATCGTTTATTAATTTGTTCCGAGTTCATAAAGTTTGGTTGTTTATCCATCTGTTCTGGGGTCATAAAGTAAACATTAATCACAATTAAAACTATTTAGATAGATCATACCTACATTTTGCTCCTAGTGCCTTGAAATCGCTTAAAATAAGCTGTGTTTGTGTTTCTAATTTTACTTTTCACCAATTTGTTAAATAAAAGTAAAAAGAAAAATAATTCTTAATTCAAAAACAAATAAAGATTTTTTATAAAAGTGATTCATAGTTTTATTATAATTATTTTAATTATACAATTAATTGTTATGAATTTCAACTGTTGGTTAAACAAAAAATTCCAAAAGGTCAAAGAAAACTTTAAAGATCAAATCTTTCTATTTGTTTTCAAGAATTATTTTTCATTATGTTTGGCACATTTTAATGACTCAGTCACTCAATAAATCTCCTAATCATCATTTAATTTAATCATCATTTAATTTAATCATCATTTAATTTAATCATCATTTAATTTAATCATCATTTAATTTAATCATCAGTTTAATCATCATTTAATTATTTTGAAATACCATAAATACTAAACAATTCCAAACTTGACATTTATATCGGGAACACAATTCAAGGTTTCAATTTAATGAAACATATTTTTTACAGAGGATTCCTCATTTTGGATATTGCGACGAAATCGACATGACCCAATTAGTGTCATTAAAGCAACAGCTGAAAGCCGAGGCCGAAAAGCACGGAATAAAGTTTTCTTACATGCCGATGATCCTGAAAGCATGTTCGATGGCCCTCCTTCATTATCCGACCTTGAACGCCTTTGTCGACGAAAAGTGCGAAAATATTACGTACAAGGTTGGTATTTTTTGTACATTGAACGGTTTGATATCCGTCTGAAAACATTTAATTCCTTGATGTAATATTTAATAATTTCATTAAATACAAAATAAAAATTGACATTCACATAAGATTGTAAATTCGTATGTACATATAAAATCACAAAATGTTATTTACAATTAAATTAACAATATTTTTAGCATTTTTTTATCAATTAATTCAGTCACTTAAAACAATTGTAGGAGAACTTACAAATTGATTGCACCATAAAAAAACATCAGTCTTATAAAATAATCACATCACAAAAAATTGTAGCACAAATTATAAAATTATTGCATCACAAAAAAATTGTATCTGAAATTATTCAATAGCCAAGTGACTAATCAAAAAAAATATTCGTTAGTCAAGTGACTAATTAAAAAAATATTCGTTAGTCAAGCGACTAATTAAAAATATATTTGTTAGTCAAGTGACTAATTAATTAAAAAAAACTTCAGGCCAGCCACAATCTAGGCGTGGCAATGGACACTCCACAAGGACTGGTCGTTCCCGTGATCAAAAACGTGCAGGCTTTGTCCGTGCTTGAGGTGGCTGCCGAGTTGAACCGTCTTCAAGCGCTTGGCGTGAAAGGTTCGATTTCCTCCAACGACATGACTGGCGCCACTTTCAGTCTTTCCAACATTGGTTCAGTGAGTTTTTTTTTCGAATTTTTTAAAAAATTTTTATTTGCAAGTAGAATTTTTTCAAAAAAGTTGACTTTTAATCTAAACATAAAAACAGTTTTTGATATCTTTTCAAATGAAATATTCTTGAAAAGTGACTTGAATGGTCTATACAAGTCTTTATCAAAGGTTTGATGATTGATTATGTTTGCTTTTATTGCTTCCATTCTTATTATTTTTTGGGCTATGATAACATTGAATGATAGTTTTTGAGGCGCAAACATGGAAGTACCAACATGTTCCTTGTTCTCATAATATAGTCTTGTTTATTTATTTATTGTTTATTTATTTATTGTTGTCACACTATAGTTTTTCTATTTTGCAGATTGGAGGTACTTATGCCAAGCCCGTTATTCTTCCTCCAGCGGTCGCCATTGGAGCACTTGGAAAAATCCAGGTAATGAAATTTTTCCCAATATATTTTTCATTTTAAAATCTTTAAAATTAAAAATATATTTTAAAAGACTTTAAAATGAAAAATATATTTTAAGGCCTTTAAAATGAAAAATATATTTTAAAGCCTTTAAAATGAAAAATATATTTTAAAGCCTTTAAAATGAAAAATATATTTTAAAGCCTTTAAAATAAAAAATATATTTTGAAGTCTTTATTTTTCATTTTAAAGTTTTTAATATATATTTAATTTTAAAGTCTTTATTTTTCATTTGAAAGTTTTTAAAATATATTTAATTTTAAAGTCTTATAATATATTTAATTTTAAATTTTGTAAAATATATTTTATATTTTAAAGCCTTTAAAATAAATTTAATTTTAAAGTCCATTTGCATGAGTTTATTAAAGCTGTTCTGTTGAGGCAACTGTGCCGAACAACTGAAGGTTGTGTCGCACCATCACGTTGTAGAATTAAAACATTGAAACAAATATTTTTTGTGGTAAAAACGTAATTAATTTTAATCTTGTAGAAGTAAACGAGTTTAAAGCTGCTCTCCATCATTATCTTGTAACTGAATATTGTCAATTTTCTTCCTGCAACAATGCATTGTATTGACTAATAGAATTTATGGTTATATAGATCGACAATAGCACAAGTGAGGTAAGATCAATGTTATTTGAATGCAGGTTACCTCACTTGTGCTATTGTCCATCTATGATTAATGAAAATCCACACAGCGCTGAATAGCATAAATTGGCTCCAGTGCTGTATAATACCTATAATAATAATAATAATGGAACGACAAAAGCACAAGTGAGGTAAGCTCAATGTTATTTGAATGTAGATTACCTCACTTGTGCTATTGTCAATCCATGTATAGCATGAAATTCACACCTTCGTCTAAATTTTGTTCTCCGTGATTACTTCCAGAAACTTCCGAGGTTCGACTCGGCCGACAACGTGGTGGCAGCGCACATAATGCAGGTGAGTTGGTCGGCCGACCACAGGGTGATCGATGGAGCCACCATGGCGAGGTTCTCGAACATGTGGAAGAACTTGCTGGAAAACCCGGCCAAAATGATCTTGACTTTGAAGTAATCGGGATTTGGGTGGAACTTAGTCAAAACGTTTATTTAGATTTATAGATGAAATGAATGTAAATATAATTAGTTTTATACAGATGTGATGTTTAAATAAGTTTCTTTTATTGTAGGTCTATTCAAACTGCCCATTACATTTCTCCAATATTTAAACAGTACATTAGTTCCTTATTGTGTTATCATATATATAGTTATGTAATATAATATTACTTGTATCTTCTCTAACCTTAATGAAAGTGTATATTTTCCTTGATAAAATCTTCTTTACATTTAAATGACTTCATATTTTATTATGATGGTTTATATTAGAAAGCTTCAAATTTCTTCACATGTAATGAAAACCGTATTTTTTACAATTTCTTTTAATAATAAATGATGATAAATGAAAAATATTTGTAATTGTATGTTGGTTGTCAGGTGTTCGTTAATGAAAAACCTCGAACTTCAAGTTTAAATGGCAAAACATTGGCACATTGGCTAATAAATTCTTTGATCTATTGCTAGAACATTGCCTAATAAATTCTTTGATCTATTGCTATAACATTGGATAATAAATTATTTGATCTATTGCTAGAACATTGGATAATAAATTATTTGAGCTATTGCTAGAACATTGGCTAATAAATAATTGTTTTAAATTTTTCATTAATTTTAATGATACAAATACTTACAAAAACAGTGCAGACAAAACTACTGAAATTAGAGCCTTTTTTCTTATATTTGATTATGTATTTAAGTGCCATGAAACACCACATACTGTTTATTTTTGCTTTGCTTATGGCAATGTACAACTTGTTTTACATCTTTTTAAAAATTTTATGATTAATTATTCTGATTTTCAAATAGTGCGACAATTCGATGAAAGTTACACATTTAACAAGAACTATTTGATATACAATTCCCAGGGTGCAGTTCCATACATAGGCCTGTCCATTTAAAAGTATGTGATATGTACTTGAAAAAGTAAATGTTATTTTTCATACATACCAACCTTATGTGTTCCAATACTCTTAATAAAATTTTGATTTATTGCATATTTAAAAGTTTAACACTTTTTTAATCACTGCTACCTAATATTTATGAAATACTATTCATTATTGCATGGTCTAAATATATCTCAAGATAGATTTCAATTCACTAATTAAAATACTTATAATTAAGCATTATAAAATAAATCTAATTTTTATATATTTTTGTTTTCAATTTCTATTGATTTTGTTTTTAAGTACTTAAATTGTGAGTGTAATACACTAGGTGTGATAAAAAAATCTAGTCATGGATTTTGAAAAAATGCGTCCTAAAGAAAATTATGAATATTATATCTTATTTTAATATTTTATTTTGTTTATATAGGTTCTGTTGAAATTCTATATGGTTTGTCCAAATTCCAATTAATAATTTTTATATTATGACAAACCGTGATGAGTGTTATTCTTGACTATAACTAATAATCCTAATATAATAATGGTACACCCCTGATCATGCATTTGTATGAACTCTTTTTAGTTTTATAACAACATTGTCTTTATTACAAAAACGGTTTTATGGTGTACATAACTTTGACCTTGTGCTGAACCAATTGAAAGTGCACACTTATGACCATTTGGCTAAACCTACGAAGATCATTCTGAATAGATAAGCCCCAAAAATGTGGACCAAAACATTTATTTTTATTGTTGACACTATGCCAGGAAAGCTCTCTCTATTGTCAAAACTGGTTTTAATTTTTAATATGATTTAATAACAATGATGTTGGTTTGATATATTTTATAGTTGATCAATTTGTTTAATAATTGTATCTGATAATTATAATATTAGTAAACACAAGTTAGTTTTATAAATTGATAACAGTAAGTAAATTTTTAACAACTTTGACACCTATTTTACTTCTTATTCACATACATTAATATTCTCAAATTTTATATGGGCTTCACAATGAGAACACAAATAAAATTGTATATATTAACCATCAGCACCTATGTAGACTTACTAATAATGTAAAATTATATTTTTGTAGATGTTTTCCATTGTTTCTTCATTTTATTTTTCTAAATATTTTGTCAAAAGTTCAGCTGTTTTGTTTTTCAAATATTTTTAAAAAGCTAAACAAATCTTTGTTTCTCAATAATAACTTAGAATGATTATTTTTTTTACTTTGTTGTTTTAAAATATTATATTTGAGATTGCTAAAGATGTAGTAATTTGTTCGAAGTATACAGTTCAAAGTTCAATAAATGTAGTTTTTTATTTGTTGTTTTATTTAAAACTTGTATTATTGTTATGATGGTAACAATGGTGAAGTTGTTATACCAGAAAAAATGATATACTGTATATGGTTCTTTACCAATGTAATATCATTTAAAGATACTAAATTGCATGTATTCACATTGCTGAATTGTCATCGATTTCACATAGTATAGACTGTAGAAACTGTTCAATAATAAGAATAAAAAGAGCATCTTTGAACCTCGCTAATTTCTTGTTAAGAGCCTATCCTCTACAAATGGATGGATAATAGCCCAAGTGAGGTAACCCACATTCAAATAACATAGAGCTTACGTCACGTGTGCTATTGTCGATCCAAATGGGAGTCCCTGAAAGAATTATAGAAATCAATTTTCACAAAAAAAACTTGTGTAGGGTGATTTTGAGATAAAATTCCCTAAAAATAGATAAATCCCTACACCCCATCTGTTTGGAAAATATGGTGGATATACACCTTCATCAAAGGGTTCCATTTTTCTTCAGCTCTATATTTGAGTTCAGTTTTCTTCATGAAAAACAATGGAAAAATTGGTTCATTTGGTTGGTATTTTTTCCCGTTTTTTGGCCCTCTGGTGTATTGCTGAGTGAACAGTGGTCCTAGAAATTTTAGATTTCACACCTTGTTCTTAAATATGGAAGAAACAACTATCGTCGTTTATTTATGTTTGTTTTACTTTTGTTGGGCACATTTTTGAAAAAAAACTAGTTTTATCTTTTGCACTTCAGATTAAACAACTTCCCAGCCAGGATAGATATCCAAAATAATCGCGACAAAAGCGTGTGCAATACACACTTGTTATAGTGCTTTATAAAATTTATAAACTATTAATTATAAATTATAATGTTTTATAAATTTTAAATAAATTAGGTCGTGCTCACCCTTATCAAAAACCGTTTTCCAAAAATTGCATTCACAGTTTTGTCCAACAAGTTTGTTCATGTACAAAAAACTTCGATTAAGTGCATTATTCACCTATTTGAAAGAATCTTCTTTGTTCATAAGATGATTTTTTTCTTCGTTGGCGTTGTGGAAAAATAATTCAAATTAATAAAATGACGACAATGATTTATTTTCAAAAAATAGACAGAAAGATGCGTGTTTGAGACTGCCAGATTATAGGCTTTAATTTTTGTCAAATTGAAAGGGATGTTTTAATTAAATTATATGCCAATCAAAAAATAATTGTTTAATCGTATAAGGAATTTAAAAGTTATGTCTCGACCAAAACCTTAAGCAGACAATATCTATTTATAATCAATTGTGTGTTATCATAACTAATCAACTAATTGCTATTATTGGACAATAAAAATTGTTATTGAGGCTTATTATAGTTGTCATACGAAAACGAAAATACATTAAAATAACCTAGTGCTTGCCTCACTTGTGCTATTACCGATTCATTATTATAAACCATGACAATGTTCATATTCAAAGGATAAAACCAATTTGTATCTGGAAACTTAGTGTTTCGGCTGTGACAATTTGACATTCTAACTAGTGAAGGTGCTTCCCGTATGATCAGCGAAGTTAAGCAACGTTGGGTCTGGTTAGTACTTGGATGGGTGACCGCCTGGAAACACCAGATGCTGTTGGCGACAGCGCTCTTTGCCATTGTAGCTAATGTGCTGTATAATATTCTATAATTCATTGTGTCTGATGGAAGTTATATTCCTCATCAACTTCCAGTCTTGTATATCTCCCTTCTCTTTGAAATACCAAACCATTTTGGGTGCCAAAATACTCTCCCTACACTCATCTGGTATTGATCTGTGCACCTCATTTTATACATTGGGTTGTACAACAAATCTACTATTGCTTCACTTAGAGCTCTCCACATTGACAGTGGCCTTCATGACCTCTGTGCTCTCTACACGGATTGTACGACATGAGTATGATGCTTTCTTGGGTGCTCTTCATTCAACAACCCCTGAAGGCATTTATTCAATCTCTTGGACTTTCCTATCATTAGACAGTATTAAACCATTTGCATCCTTCATCTTTTTTATTTAATTTACATCATTTGTTGATTTATCCTATTCTTTTATGTCCTGTTTGTTTCTTTCATTGGGGTGCTTCTAGATCTATATACAAATTAAGCTAGCATCAGCTTTTTGTGCTAAATCTAGGTTTGTCATAACTATACTTATACTATTTTGTTCATTTTACTTTCACTTTTTTCATTTATAGTGCAATCATTACTTGTTCTTTCAACTACCATTCATCTCTGAACTTCACTGACCATTGATCCCAAGATTTCTGCAGATTGCTAAATAACCAAAGAGTTCATTTGCCTATATATTAATTTATTTTCAATGTTTCTACATAGCTGCACTCGTCCTGTAGACTCGCTATTTATCACCTTAATTTTGAACTCTCGCCCTTTGCCTTCCTTTCTTGTCTTCTTACCTGGACAACCATCACTAACAAATAGTCACCTGGTATAACTTTGTAAACTTTTCATTTCTGACGTATTTCACCTCTTATACATAAGATGTTTCAATAAAAGGAAAAAAACATTTGTCCATTATCTTACCAAAAGTTCTTCTTGTTAATAAAACAATAAAATAAGCTCTATATAGGAAATGACAAATAGGTATGTGTTGGCATAGTGGTTAAAGAGGTTATTTTGAACCATTTTTAAGCGAGTCTGTTATGAAATAACAGAAATGAGCTATTGTGATCGTCCTGTTTGTAGTTCTGTAGGCGCCGTAGGATGCGTATGGCGTGTACACTCTTCAATATTTATTTATACTTTTATTTGAAGCTTTACAACAAAGTTTGTTTGATAATAATTGCTTGTATTGGCATTCTGACCAATATGCACTAATTATTTTTCAATTTAATTGAAAAAAATTAATTTTTAATAAAAAAACAGGGTTTGTTTTACTTAAAACATTTTCTTGGTTAAACCATTTTACCAAGCTCATTTTTGAGTTTATTTGAAGTTCCACGACATAGTTTTCTTAACAACGTTTGTTTGTATGGGTATTCTGACCAATATGCAGTAATTATTTTTCAATTTAATTGAAAATTATTGATTTTGATGAAAAAACAAATTTTTTTTACTGAAAATTTTCTTGATTAAACCTTTTTACCAAGCTTGTGTTTGAGTTTATTTGAAGCTCTACAACAAAGTTTGCTTAACATTATTTATTTGTATGGACATTTCTACCAATATTGCGCTATCTTTTTCTCAATTTAATTGAATTTTTTTATTTTTATGAAAAACACATTTTTTTTCAACTCTGCAAATATTCTTGGTAAAACCTTTTTACCAAGCTCATTTTTATCGAGCATTCCTTTAGGAAATAGCTCTATATAGGTTTATTTTTCCGTCGTCGCCTTCGTTGTCGTTGTCGTCTGCACCTGAAAATCAATTAGTGTTAAACAACTTTATTTAAAGTGTTACAGAGAACTCCATAAACAAAAGTTGTTTGTCTCAACTTTCCAGCCAATATTGTTATATATATTTTTTTTCTTCAAAATTTAACGTTTATGGAGCTATAACAAAAAAAACCCTCAATTTTGAGCTCTAAAATTTTTTTTTGCAAAAGTTTAAAATTTTTTGTTTGAAGAGTTACAAATTTTTTTTATTGAAGACAAGTTTGTTTATTATGACCATACAATCAAAATTGCCAGGAGTAATTTTTTTGAAAAAACCCACCTTGAAAAAGTTATAGTCAAAAACAGAGTTTTTAGAGTTTAAAGTTTTTTATTTGAAGAGTTACAGAAAATTTTATTAAACAAAAATTGTTTATAATGACCATCAACCAACATTACCAGGAATAATTTTTTTCATAAAATAAATATGTAGTGAATTATAGCTACATGAGATTGCAGGTCATCTATGGCTAGTCGAGTTTATTTGAAACTACAAAAAGTTTGCTACACAACATTTGTTTGTATGGGTATTCTGACCAATATGCAATAAATATTTTTCAATTTTATTGAAAATCTTTATTTTTATGGAAAACGCATTTTTTTGACGTTGAAAATTTTCTTTGTAAAACCTTTTTACCCAGCTCATTGTGAGTTTATTTGAAGCTCTACAACAAAGTTTACTGAACATCATTTGTTTGTATGGACATTTCTACCAATTTGCACTATCTTTTTTTCAATGTAATTAAGTTTTTTTATTCTTATGAAAACACGTTTTTTTTTTCCACTATGAAAATATTCTTGGTTAAACCTTTTTACCAAGGTCATTTTTGAGTTTATTTAAAGCTCTACAACAAATTTTGCCTAACAACATTTTTTGTATGGTCATTTTGACGAATATGCCGTCAATATTTTTCAAATTAATTTGAGTCTTTTATTTTAATGAAAAAACAGATTTTTTTTACTTAAATTTTTTTCGGTTAAACAATTTTTACCAAGCTAATTTTTTAGTTTATTTAAAGCTTGACAACATTTGTTTGTATGGGAATTCTAGCCAGTATGCATTAATTATTGTTCAATTAAATTAAGTGTTTTTGATATTAATGAAAATCAGATTTTTTTTTCAACTCTTTAAATTTTTTTTGCTTCAAGTTTTTACCAAGCTCATCATGTATTTATTTGAAGTTCTCCAACAATTTTTTTTAACAACATTTGTTTTTATGCTCATTCTAACCAATAGGCACTAATTGTTTTTCAATTTAATTGAAATTTTCTTGGTTAAACTATTTTACTGAGCTTATTGTTAGTTTATTTCTAGTTATACAACAATATTGGCTTAACAAAATTTGTTTGTATAGGTATTCTAATAGGGACTGATTATTTTTCAATTTAGTTGAATATGTTTTGTTTTAATGAAAAAACATTGGAGAAAGTTAAACAGAGCTGGTAATTTTACATAGGCATTTATTTTCAAAACTACTTGGCAAATAGTTGCAAGGTAGTGAAATATGGGGCATGATTATCCTTGCTGTAATGGAAGCTTATTTATCACTGGCGTTTTTGGTTGATGTTTACAATTGACAGGCATACCAACTGTACTGGTTTTCCCACACCGCGAAATACAAATATAGGTTAGGCTGATACGTACAGTTTTATTAACCAAATTTATACTTAACAATATGCAGAATAAAAATGGTATTCATTCAAATAATAGAAAACTGTCCTATTTGTAGAGATAAATTTCAAATTATTATTAACTAATTAACGAAACATTTTTCCCAAATATAATTGATTGATGGGAGAAGTGTGTGTTTCATCAAAATTTTATTGAATAGACAATCAGTTCGTTATACTTGATGTTAGGTAAGTGGAACAGTTGCCTTTATGAAAGATGACTGTTCCATGTTTTAAACTATTCAACAGCTAAAATATGTTTCTGTGATATTAAATGCAAAATATTTGATTCTCACTTTCTATACATATCACTAATACAAAATATGATGAAATGATTCTATCAAAACACTTTACTGTATTAAAATTTGACCATGAAAAACCTTTACCTTTTTTTAGTTTTGTGTAAAAGAAAAATAATCTTTTTTTATTTCTAATATTTGAATATTCTTAATAGTTTAATGAATAGTCATTTAATCTCAGTTGCCAGATGTTGCTAGTGACTCATTTGTGATTTATGGCGGGAAGATTTTCTTTGATTTACATAAATTGTTTTCTGTTAAATGTCGTAAAAATTTCTTTCAAACGTCAATTATTATTACTGTTGTGAAACTATTATAAATTTTTACTTGATTATGATGAAAAAATATTTACACACCTCTATGACCAGCAAGATTATTCATTACTTAATCCATTCAATACTGGACAATTTTTGACATAAGTAACCCTTCAGAGGCTAAAAAGATGTGAAGATGATTGTTGACATAACTAAAATACATATAGGTTAGTATTGAAAACAATCCTTATTATATGGTTGAAATTAATGCTTATACCAGAGATTTAAACTTATATTATTTATCACTATTCACGGAAAAATTAAAAAAATTATAATATGGTTGATGTAATACTAAAAAAAATATTATTTAATTATTATTTATAAACTTGATCTGTTGTGTTTTCAAATATAATTCAGAAGAGTCTGAAGTGTTACAAAGTAGATTGAAATCAAGTTTATCAATAGCCTACATGAGAATATTTTGGTAATTACAAATGATTTTGAACTAAAGAGAAGAAATTTGTCCATTAAAATTGTTAGTTGTAATTTTCATATTTATGCATTGTGTTAAATGATGACAATATTTTTCTAATTGTTATTGTACATTTATGAAGGATTATCACCATTCATACAAACATTTACATTACAAATTCATTCTTTATTGCACATGTTTTGAAAACCATGTTCATCTATAAATGAAACTAGTGCATTGAATGTAAAAAATAAATATGTTCAAGTTGTATCTATGATGAATCACTCAGTGGTGAACACTAGTTTAAAAAATGAATTACCTGTTCAATTTACTGGACAATTCATTATGTTTTATGTTAGAAAATAGGAAGTTAATTAAACACATTTGAATTTTAAATTAAATGTTTTAATGACCATTTGCTTGACCTTGATTTATAGTTACCATTTAAATATTTTTTTCTTTTTCTCAGTTGTATTATCTTTTTTTTCTAATGTTCCTTTCATTTTTATATTTTTTTTTGCATTTTTTTTCTTTCCTTTTTATATTTCTTTTATTTGTAATGTTTTTTTTTTAATTTTTTTTTTGGTATTATATTTTTCTTTTATATATTTCTTTTATTTTTTAGGTTGCCTACATTTCTATTTTGTTTTTTTCTTACATATTTATATTCATTTTCTTTTTGATTTTTTGTATCTATCTTATGTGTTTTTTGTTCTTTGTTTCTTATTTTTATATCTGCTTCTTTTTGTTTAATTTATGTTTTTACATTTTCTTTTTAACATTCTAAATATTTTTTTATGTTTTTTTTTCTTCTTATTTTGATGTTTTTATTTGTTCTTTTTGATTTTTTTTCGTGTTTTTACATTTTTTATTATTTTTTATCATTTTATATTTCTTAACTTTTTGATATTTCTATATTCTCCTTTTCATTTTTCCAAATGTTTTTTTTTATATTTATCTTTCCATTCTTTTTTGATGTTACATCTTCTTTTTTTCTTTTCTTTTTGACATTTTTGCAGATTTTTTTTATTGTTTTCTACATATTTTTGTTGATATTTTGATATTTTCTTTTATCTTCTTTCTAAATATTAGCTTCCCATCCTTCTTTAATTTTGTTTGGCTTATATATGTTATCCTTTCATTCTCCATCTCCATTATCTATTTAAATTTTTCTCTTTATATTTTTACACACCCTATTCTTTTATTTTTATAAATACCTTATTCTCAACCTGAATATTGTTATTACCAACATAGGCATTGAATAATCACAGGTGCTCTAGAGGTTGTAATAACTCAGTGGGAGTGATTAGTGGTTACCAGTAAATGCATTGAGGAATCTCCCCTGGACAGATAATCACCACCAATTTGTGGTTGCCCCCCATGAACATTAACCACAGCTGGTTTGTGGTTGCCTCCTGCGAACATTAACCATATTTTCATCTGTGGTTGACGTTCTCCGACAGTTACCGATTGGTTTCATTCTGCATATATTTGAATAATTGCACCTCTGCTGTTGTCCTGCATACATTTCTGCCGTTGGGGTTTCAATGACTGTTTTTTTTATCAATGTATGGCGAGGCTAAATTTTCATTCAATAAATAAATATAAAAATACAAATGTTTGTAAAAAATACACAAATTTTATTCATTCGTTTGTTTTTCAAAGTGCGTTTGGCATAAATTTTTTTTTCTTTAGTGACCAGTGCAGTGACAATAAAATTGCATTAATTGATTACAATAAATTTGAACTAATTGGTTACAAAATAGTTGAAATAATTGGTTACACTATAATTAAATTAATTTTTTATAATAAAATTGAACTAATTGGTTACACTATAATTGAATTAATTGGTTACACTATAATTGAATTAATTGGTTACAATAAAATTGAACCAATTGGTTACAAATTAGTTGAAATAATTGGTTACACTATAATTTAAATAATAGTTACAATAAAATTGAATTAATGGATAGCAAAACATTTCATATAGGGTCCAATCTCTTCCAGTTGCATCTTTAATGATCACCCGAATTATTCCTCTACTCCACATCTAACTAGAGCATACCAACCATCTTCACAATGTCCAAATCCTTTAAACTATCTATGGGCGCCTATCTTTGGCTCAAGAAACCTAATCCAACTTTCAGCAAACTGGTTTAACTATAAATGTGGATAACGTAAATAATATTGAATTGATTCAATCTAAATTCTGGTTCAGTTCAATGGATACACATTTCAATGGTTTCAAAAAATGATCCATTGTATTTCAATTCATCTGGTTTTCAAAATCAGAAAGTGTATTTTATTTTTAAAATTTGATAATGATGTATAATTATAACAAATGCTTCAAATTATAGCTAATAATTATAATACTATTAATTCTTGTTTATTCCCAAGGTTTTGAAATTTTATTTTCCCATTATATATTCTTGAATTTATGTTTTAATGCCATAATTATTTGTGATTGCTGCTTAAAATAATGCCTAATTTTTCTTGTGGTTTTGAAATAACTTGTTTTATAGCCTCGTCCTAAATGAAAATATTTTCTTATTATATTTTTTTTATATTATGTCCAATAATTTACCTACTGGTCATCTATATCCTTACCTGTAAGGAAGCCAATTGAACCCAAGTACTCTTCTGTGCTAAGTGGAAAATAATAACCAAAATAACTATACTATTTTTGTTGAACATATGGTAAGAATCTTAATTTCTTATATAACTCAAATACAATTATTTACATATAATCATGAATGTAACCTCTATATATGCATTAAAAATACAAAAATCTCCGTTGGAATCAAGAGTTTTCTTTAAACATCTGATTTGCTTAAAAAAAAGTTTGCTTTACCTTTGATAATTATGTTGTTTGTTTTCAAGGAGACATGAAAGTTCATCTTTTTGATACCTTTAATGACATATTGTTCGGAATTGTATGCTATCACTCTCTTGCAACTCTGGATGGTATCTGGTGTCTTCTGACCTCTAAAGAGTTACTCTTAGACTACAAAGAAAAGACACTGTGACTTGAAAAATAAATTGCTATAAGTACACTCCTTCAAGAGGATGGGTGTTCTGTATTTTGCCCAAAAAAGTAGTCTGTAGATGCAATAGGGAAAGATTGTTGTTTCTGTTGCCCATTCCATGTTTGTGTATGTTGAGATCTGAGTGATTTTTATTAATCAGTATTGCTTTGAAATATTTATTCACTGGTGTAGTCCCAATATTTTTATATAAATTTCTTATTTTGATGTAAAAACAAACTTCTATTGACCCCATAACATATTTTTCAACTGCTTTTTTTTCTTTTTCCATAGGTGGCACATCAAGCAGGAGAAGCTCTCAGAACAAGGTTTCTCTGAGCAGCAACCACACACTAAACAACGTCTTCTTCCTCACACCCGTGCTATGCAATCACTGTGAGTTTTAAACTATTTTCTGTTCTCAGGTTATCTGTTCAATTCCTAAGGTGTGGAATACATTACAGTTTGCAGTGAACAGATGTCTTTAAAAGGTCCATTATTTGTCTCAATTGGCTATTAAAGGGTTAATTGAATAGGTTTTGTGTGATATTTTCTGCCTGAGTTATGTACTTTTTTACATTGTGATATTTTCTTCCTGAGTTATGTACAGTTTACATCATGATATTTTCTATTTCGACAAACAAATTTAGTAAGTTTTGTTCCATGTTCTTAGTTTATACCTTATTTGGAGATTACAAGGGTTTTGTTTCCATCTTTGCAGGCAAATTTCAAACAAAGTTTATATAACAACTAACTTTTGTTATTTATGGAAAAATACTTTAATCTGTGATGTTGCATGAAGTTTATATAAATTATAATTATAATCATGTCTTGCAAAAATTAGTGAACTTATCTATTGAGTTTAATTTCATTTAAATGTATTATAAATAATTTAACTGCAATGATATATGTTTATTTTAACATAAAGACAAGAAATTGCTTGTCACATGGGTAGCTTTGACAAAATACCTTCATAGATGAATACACTTTTACAATCACTTTTAAAAATTTATGTATCTGTCATATTTAATTCAATCAATGTTGAATAAAATCTTATTTTAATACCCAAAATTTGATTTTTTAGACAATGAAATAATAGTTTTTTAATTTATATGTAAAACATATTTGATAATAATAGACAGAATATTTTGAAGTTGAATGACCTCTCACTAAGTCTTTTATTAATTCATGCCTTATAGACTTTAGTTTGGCTCTTTGCCATTGCATGGTGGGTTAATAGTAGCATGGTTCAAGTTGAGTCAAATTAAATGTGAGGTTACTTCAACGTTTTCAGTTTAGGTGTTGTATGCATAGCCTTGAGCTTCACCATTTTATTGTTTTCAAGATCAGATCAGATGATATGCCAGCAATGCCAATGTCATTTATTCAGGCACAAAGCAAATTCTATGAGGGATGACATGTCATCTCTCAAGCATAGGACATGTTCAGTGAACAACAAAACTTCACCAAGACCTCCATTTAAGTAAAAGAGGATGATTCATTGTTCAGCATTCTTGTGTGGATTCAAAATATTTTAAAAATTTCATCTCATGCTATTCTCTGTAAAGTAAATTGATAATAATAAATAAAATACATATCAGTTCTAATCAAATAATGATAATTTTATGTTAGTTATTTTTACTTGCGGTTTAATCACATTTATATAAACACTACTTGTAGATGAAAACAAGTCAGTGTTGCATTGATTCACTCACTTTGTATAGGTCTAATACTTTTATGGGTAAATGTTAGTTTTTCATTTTTGATTTCACATTTTTTTTTATTGAACAAAGTTCGTTTAATCTGTCATTAAGGTTTTTGTCTTTTACTGAAACCATTTGTTACCTCTGGTTGTGGATGCCCTATTATATCCAAACTTTTCTTACCAAACTTCTTATTTAAATAAGCTTCTACATTTCTTTGGTTACTCGTGCACCTTAGCACCATAGCACCATTTTATTATTTAAACAAATGAGATAATAATATCAAAGAGCTAAACAAGGTCATCACAATGTATGATTTGTTCTAGTTTATTATCTCAACAGGAAACTAAGTTTTACAACACATTCTGATGTTGTTATTTGTGATATTGCATTTGATAGAGCTTTAGTTATGTTGGAAGATTGATTTAGTTGGAAATGACAAAAGTTTTTAATAGAGCTTTTGTTATGCTGGAAGAAGGGGTTTCATTAGACAAGACAAAAGCATTGGATAGAGCTCTTTAGTAATTTTGGCAGAAGGATTTATTGGACAAGACAAAAAAAGTATTGGATAGAGCTTTATTTTTGTTGCCAGAGGAATTCATTGGACAAGACAAAAGTATTGGATAGAGTTTTAGTTATGTAGGCATAGGGGTTTCATTAGACAAGACAAAGGCATTAGATAGAGCTCTTTAGTAATGTTGGCAGAAGGATTTATTGGACAAGACAAAAAAGTATTGGATAGAGCTTTATTTTTGTTGCCAGAGGAATTCATTGGAAAAGACAAAAGTATTGGATAGATTTTTAGTTATGTAGGCATAGCGGTTTCATTAGACAAGACAAAAGCATTGGTTAGAGCTCTTTAGTAATGTTGGCAGAAGGATTTATTGGACAAGATCAATGTATTGGATAGAGCTCTTTGGTAATGTTGCCCGAGGAATTCATTGGACAAGACAAAAGTATTGGATAGAGCTTTAGTTATGTAGGCAGAGGGGTTTTATTAGACAAGACAAAAGCATTGGATAGAGCTCTTTAGTAATGTTGGCAGAATGATTTATTGGACAAGACAAAAAAAGTATTGGATAGAGCTTTATTTTTGTAGGCATAGGGGTTTCATTGGACAAAACAAAAGTATTGGATAGAGTTTTAGTTATGTAGGCATAGGGGTTTCATTGGACAAGACAAAAGTATTGGATAGAGTTTTAGTTATGTAGGCATAAGGGTTTCATTGGACAAGATCAATGTATTGGATAGAGCTCTTTGGTAATGTTGCCAGAGGAATTCATTGGACAAGACAAAAGTATTGGATAGAGCTTTAGTTATGTTGTCAGAGCCATTTCATTGAACAAGACAAAAGTATTGGATAGAGTTTTTAGTTATGTTGGCAGGGGGATTTCCTTGGAAAATACAAAAGTATTGGATAGAGCTTTAGTTATGTTGGTAGAGTGATTTAATTGGACAAAAGAAAAGGATTGGATAGGGCTTTAGTTGTGTTGGCAGAGGGATTTCATTGGCCAAGACAAAAGTATTGGATAGAGCTTTAGTTATGTTGGCAGAGGGATTTCATTGGACAAGACAAAAAAAGAAGTTTGAATAAAAAAGGATTAAAATGTAGGAGAGGAAAGCATTTGACATTCTGAATTTGGTTTTGCTAAATGCAATCATCAAAGAGTCAAGTTAGGTGTTGTAGTTACCCAGTTTGGTGTTTTTTTCATTGTCCAATCATCTTGTCTATGTCTTCATTCCAATTTGTCAGTTGACCTTCCTCTTACTTGTTTTACAAATGTTTTCATTGGCTTAACTAACAACATTGAGTAAACAGTAAAATCATTTTGTCAATTGATTTATCAATGTTGATATATTGTTACTAATAATAATAACATAAAACATTAGTATATTGTTACTTGTAATAATAAAAACATTAATATATAGTTACTAATAATAATAACATGAAACATTAATATATTGTTACTAATAATAATATAATCAAATTTCATTTTATTGTTACTAATAATAATGACATAACAAAGTAACATATTGACATTAATATATTGTTACTAATAATAATATAATCAAATTGTATTTTATTGTTACTAATAATAATGACATACATTAACATATTGACATTAATATATTGTTACTAATAATAATATAATCAAATTTGATTTTATTGTTACTAATAATAATGACATAACACATTGACATATTGACATTAATATATTGTTACTAATAATAATAAAATAAAATGTTATTATATTGTTACTGATAATCATAACATAGGCCTAAAATGTTAATATATTGTTTCTAATATTAATAGTTTAAAATGTTGATATATTGTTACTAGTAATAAAAACATAATATTATTATATTGTTACCAATAATAATAAAATAAAATATTATATTGTTACTAATAAAAACAACATGAAATACTTTTATTATGTTACTAATAATAATAACATACAATATTATAATAATGTTACTAATAATAACAACAACACATAACATTAATATTTATAATGTTGCAAGCACATCTATATGATTGACACGTACGAGGACTAAAGTTTAAAAATAGTTTTGTTATTGTTATTACCATCATCGCGCCATCAATTCTAGCAACAAATATTTGGTTGGAAAGCACTTGTTTGTTCGGCTTGATTTTCCACTGCGTGTTGGTTCATTTGTTTGCTTTAGTTTTCGGTACTTTTCATGTCACTTGAAAAATGTACAAAATGTTGTTTTCATTTCTGTGTTGGTCATTATGAAATAAAATCGAATATATGTACATAAAACAGAGGTGCGTGTGTGTGGGGGGGGGGGGCTCGAGAGCAAAGCACCCCAGAGGTTGAATATTTCATATGAATAAACATTTGGATCCAGGAACAGAGGTATACTAGAATAAATTATACCACCATTATAACACTGGGGCGGGGGAGTGTGTTCAGTGGAAAAAAATGTCAATGCAATTTTGATGGCAATGCAATTTTAATGGAAGTTATTGGTATCCATGATGAATTTATTTAACCTATTTACAGCAATGTTTATTGGTACCGCAAGAGGCTGTCTATAACACCAGTTTTTCAAAATATTTCTTACGCCAGAAATACCCTTTTACATTTAAAAATTTTACACAACCATTTTTATTATTATAAAAACATTTTTTACCTGAAAGTTACTTCCATCTTAGGTTCTTTAGAACCTGCTCGTGAATAACTAAACTATAGTTGTAGCTCTAAAATCCATTAAATGGTTCTTGAAATAAACTCTCATCAATTTTTTGTCGAGCGTGCGTAGCGAAGCTCTACATAGGCGTAGCATTTCCGATGTCGTCGTCGTCGTCGTCGTCCTCGTCGTCCTCGTCGTCCTCGTCGTTGTCGTCGGCGTTAGACAATGACTTGAATGCTTATATATCATCTAT